>OY726517.1:147150268-147412768 GCA_963383655.1 Bathymodiolus septemdierum | reverse complement strand
ATTTGTATAATTGTCACAGACTGTATTGTTTAATGACAATAACATTTTGAATTTGAATTTGAATTTGAAGTTATATTCAGAGTTATTTATATAATCCCAAAATATACCATATTGTAGGTAGTGATAGCAAATTTATATAGTGGAAAATGACAAAGAAGAGTTCGCTTTGGCTTCACACACCAAAACGTTGCAATTTACCAAGACACAATTTTTTTTCTCAATTATGTAGAAAACTCCCGCCTGAAATTTTAAATGATTTATATGAATCCTCGCAACAAAGTGAGAGGAAACTTAAATGTATACACCACTAAAAGGATCCACTCCTAAACGAAACAGACTTTTGTCACCTGGAACCCTAAGTAGTACTGAACATAGTCGGCAAACGCAGCTACTGTTCCTTTAAATTTCATTCCGTCCATCATTTATAACCTGTGAATTTAACACATATTTATGCATACATAAACTTAGACGGTCATTTGTGTTCCTCGTGGAATGTATCAGTGATTCTTTTTTGTTTGTTCTTGAACTGTCCACAAATCTCCTTAGTAAAAAGAATCGGAATCCTGAATTATACAATACCTTTCCCATGTACGTGCATTTTACAAATAGGAAGTTAAGCGTGTCGGTAAGTTGGGGGCACAAGCTTTAGAACAGGACCGGGAAGAGGGACAAGCTTTTCAAAACTGACAAACATAAACGGGGGCACTTGGCACCAAATCATATCCTTATACCTCTTGGTATATAACAATAGACATTTTTTGTTTTCATGCTACAAATTTAACTTCTAAGTGTTTGCTCCTATGGTCCTGTGTATAATTACGGAGAATTTCTCAAAGACAAAAATGTATTGTTTATGTACACGACTGTACAAGTACGCTCCGAATATGGAAAGTTTGCTTACACAGCAATATGTATGCGTAATGTGTACACTCTGATCTGATAATACATGCGTTTTTACTCGTTTTCATAGCGTAAAAAACGCAAATACGCAGCTTATCTGGAGCTCTGTAAAGTATTGAATATTGAATCATTTGTTTTACTTTTTTGTTTGCAAATGGAATCTTGTATTATGTATGTTTTTGCAATAAGAAGAGTTTGAAGAAACTAAAGGGGTAAATCGAAGGACAGACAACACAATGGTCAAACTAAAAAGGTCAAATGTACAAACAAGTTACAACGATCTACACAGAAAACGAGAAACACGAACTCCACTATTTAAGCCTGGGATGAGCTCAAGTGCTCCGGAATAAAATATGCTTGCACCAAACTCAATTTGTTTTTATGTCAGCCTGTGACAAGTTAATAAACTTAAGATACCTTCTGAGACGTTGTAATTTTCTTTGTTTCATAGTTGGTTCTTATGGTTGTGTGTGTGTGTGTGATTTACATTTATTTTCCTGTTTAAAGTCGTATTTTCAATAACTCATTACTTTCTGAAAATATTAAATTTGAGACGAATTATATAATAGAAGATAACTAATATATTACCTCGACAGTCGTCTTTCGCATGTGCAACTATTCGTAATGAGTTTAGTTCACTACTTGCAACACCTCTCGACCATGAAAAATCTGTAAGTGTTTCAGTTTTTGTGTCGTCTCATTTATGTGAATTTGTTCCCCCCTCTGTGCTCTGTTGTTTTTTGTACCCCTCCTTTTTGTCGTTTTCGTGTGTGTTATATCGATTTTGCATTGTCTTTGGATTCTGTCGTTATTTGAATAATCCCTTTACCTTGTTCCTTCGGTATTCTGTTGACTATATACATGTATGAAGTATGTAATGGAACAATGACGTGAATACTTATGTCGATTTCTTCCCCCCACTATTCCTCAATAGCACACTCATATAAATTATCGTATTTATAAGCACAAAGCTCGTCTAGTAAATTGAAAAAAGTGACAATTTTTTTTTTCAAAACCATTGACTTGGAATGTGCTATAACTTTTTTGTTAACCTTACTAGAGCGAGGCTGGTTTAATAGGTTCTTACATACGTTCTTGGGAAAGACCGGGTGATCTTCCACGAGTGATAGAAATTTTATGTCTTTTCGCGAGTGGAGCGCAGCGAAACGAGCGAAAAGACACAACAATTTCTATCACGAGAGGAAGATCACCCGGGCTTTCCCAACAACGCATATAAGTACCTATTTCTTCCGTAAACCAACAACTTTCACTATCGCGAACTACTAGAGACGCCCGCCATTGATCAGTAACTAATTTGCATAAATTATCAGATCAATATCATTGAGCGTTATGAAATACACATCACATAAAATTAACTTTTGTGACACCGACTAATAAAATAAGTAGCTTTCTACTGATATTTGAGCTTTTCTCACTAATATTTTATTGAAATTACAGTATTTTCCTTCGCGAGACACCCCATACATGAAATATGACGTGACACATATTTTGACGTCATTGAAGAATGACGTCAAAGGTACGGAAAAGGACATCTAGAAATATGAAAAAATGAAAATAAAAGACACAAATATATTTAATACGGTTGGAGTCTGTTTTGAAAAAAAACCCAATGGTTAAATCCGTAATATATCTGTTATTCAGCTAACAGACAGTGTGACATTCCCGGCTTAGGGTATATATTTAAACGATTTTTTTTCTTGTTAGAGGCGTTCTGATTGGATGTCACAACGAGTAAAGACGAGTGCACGTGGACTCGTCTTACCTCGGTCGTCTTCACCCGAAAACGGCCATTTACGGAAGAATTGTTATTGCGTCATTTCGTATGATTAAATCAGTTAAAATATGGTATATATAAATAACTCTGAATATTCATAAAGTATTAATTGTATTTTATAGGTAATTACGAGATAAAAGGATTGCAAATGAAATTTGCACCACCACCGATAAGACCTCCACAACCGCCACCGAATGACCTCCATTGCTTTTGGCTGCATCGCGTCGATTTACGATACTACTGGTCATTAAATTCACTTTTACCGAAGAATGATATCGAATACCCTCAAACAGAACCCCCTTTTCACACAATAAATGCCGACGTATTTTCAAAGCTTAAACTTGTGTGACCTGACACGCAAAACTGACGTGGTCATCCGACTTAACCACGAAGTGTTTGGAAAAACTAGGACTTATGTTCTTAAGAGAAATCGTTTATCAGTTGCCAAAATGATTTGAGAGTTCCGTCTACAATGTTTCATAGTGTAAAACTTAATAAGTTATGAAATAATATCGACTGACCTAGAAAGTTGATAGAATTGTCCGTTACAAAACCGTCACCGGATGGAATCGGAAACACCTACGCACCGCCACCGCTCGAGAGGTGTTGTACGTGGTGTAACGGAATATGTGATAAAAAAAATTGTGTCGTAATAACAACGGACGCGTATACAACATTCAAAATAAACAAAAATCACGTCCAAGTTACGACTCTGATAATCCAGTTACGATTGTCATACAAAAAATAATTTATGGAGTTACGATTATCTTCCTTAAATTTCAGACGGCTATTTTCTTGGTAACGAGACCATATACAGTTATGTGACAAAAGTATTTCACGTTTACGACGTCACACCAAGTTAAGCGGTTGCAGTTTGTTGATGTTTGAGAAGCTATAACTTCATAATAAATAGAATTATATCCACCAAACATTCAGTATTTAGTAACATGACCTCTAGCTTTAATTGCATGTCTTATTTGTCTTGGAAGAGATTGATATAAGTTTGAAATGCACACACTTGAAATGGCATACACAATTCTTGTGGCGGCCCGGACTAGGTCAACCTTGGAATGAATGGTGTGTTGTTCCAGTTCTAATCGTATTTTAATTAATCTTTAAATATTTTCAATTATATTAAGGTCTGGTGATTGGGATGGCCAAACAAGACAATCGACATCATTGTTATCATTCTACAATTTTGTCTATATGGACAGGTGTACCGGGGGTGCTGTCATCTTGGAAAATCCACTGATAATTTTCGAATTTTAAAACGACTGGCAAACGATTATTGTCAAGGATGTCTACGCACTTAACCGAGTTAATATTTCCTTCTACTTCTGTGATTGAACCAACCTCGTCTTTACAAATACATCCCAAAACATTAGACACACGGGCGCCGCCATTACGACATCCATACAGTCCTAAGCATAGTGTGTTCCACCTTTCTTCTGCTTTTCACCACACATACCCACGTGAGTTTTTCCTTAGTTAACACCACATTTCATTTGAAATATCATTTTATTCCATTGTTCTTGTAATGTCCAGTGTAGTCTATTTCGACACCATCGCACACGATTTTTTCTATTTTCAACGAAATTGTCAGTTTTTTCGCAACAATTCTCTTGTGAAAGCCATAAATTACTCAATCGTCTTTGAATTGACCTTTTACAAATCGGAACTGGAACAGACTGACTAAATTCATCCATCAAATCGCGTAAGCTTCTTTTACGATCCTGTTTTACAAGGCTTATAATGGTACGCTCACCTTGCTTGCTTGTAGATCTGGGTCGACCTGTTTACGGCTTGTTTTCTATATTTTCCCATGGATCAAATCTTTTAAAAAAATTAGACACTGCAGATCGACTAAATCCAATGATCTTTCCGATTTCTGTTTTACTTAATCCATCCTGATGTAGGCGAAATACCTGCCGTTTTTAGTCATGGTTCATCTCTTTTGTTTTTCTAGACATGTTGGAAACTCCCTTATTGTAGTGTTTACGTTTTATGTACGCACGTGAAAATTACGTCACTAACACGTCATATTTTGGAAATTATGATGTCTAAATTTAGTAACATAATGATAAATATCAATAAAGTTATAGGCAACCGAAGTACATTCTTTTCTGGTGGCGTGGCGTACACGAAACGTGAAATACTTTTGTCACCTAAGTGTATGGTATCAAGAACACACACATACAACAAAATCGTACAGATCAACATTGCGGCTGAGTAATTCTTAACAACAACACATTAGAATAGAAAAATTAGCAGAAAACGATCTTCCCTATTTCTACCTCCACCATGTTGTGATCGTCATAACTGCAGTTACCACGATCAGTTTAACGCCAATGATGAATTATATAGAGGAAAATTGGAGATGACAGGCACTTATTTCCAGTTACGGTATATTCAAACTAGTAGCAGTCAATAAAAAGTTATTTTTAACTTCCTTGCTATTTTTAGCACGTAGTTACCGTGATGTACAACATACAAATTTTCGAATATCATTAAAAATAAAAATTGTACAATGACATAAACAAATGTGCCATATTTAATTATATTGGCACTTATTTTTTACTTTATTAAATAAATAAACAACTGCTAGTTCCGAATGGAATCTGTGTTGAAGGACGATCTGATTCTGATTGCAGCGATCTTCTGCTTGTCGCATGTCAGCTGAGTTAAACGACGTTTCTGTGAAGGCATGTTTGAAACTGATGAAATATACTTTATTTTTATGGATATTTATTTATTATAACAACGAGCGGCTGTGACACTAATCCTAAGTAGCTTGGGAATGAGTAGTGTACCAAGCTGAACATAACAAGCCGCTGACACTTCAATTATTTTATTAATTTCTTTCACCAAAATGAATGATCGCTAATTAAGGTTAATTGCCTTTGAATTTGATTACCTGTATAAAAATACATTGTAACTACTCAGACCATACAACAGGTGTCAAATTTTGTGATGTAATCTGTTGATTGACAGATCATACACTTCGATCGATATTTTTAACAAGAGAACGGCAGTTTTAGTATAAATTAAAAAAAAAAAAAATACGAAAAAGGCACGAGGGCGTTTTAATGACAGTTCTGAATGTATGTCTGTAACATATTGTATGTTAACTGTTATTATTTATTGATTATTAAACAACATTAAATTATATAAATCTTTTTCAGTTTTTGTTTTTGATGATGAAATCGAAATGAAAAACAGAAGTACAATACAGACATTAACATTTGTACAAACAAATCCGGACCATTTATACATGAAACTGAACATGCCAGGTACATGCAATCATTCACAGTTTCTGTTGGAAAAAATTGTCTCCTTGTAAAATTTTTAGCTGGCTCCTAAACTGGGTCCTGACTTTCAAAACTGGCACCTGAAAATTCGCAATGGACAAGCAAAGCTCTAAATAAAATATTTATTTGAAGTTTTGAATGGTTCATTTAGCTTAAACTATACAGACTTTAAATCAAAATCCTTTCTTGATCATGAACATTTAAATTCATTTTGGGGGGAATAATCTTATGATAAAATACTTTTTGTGGCACTCCCTCCTCCAGTATGTCAAGAATGTTGCACAATATCTCTATATGTGTGGCTATTGTTCACATCAACTAATTATGACGTTTTTTATTCTGTTGTTTTCAAAGTATATGTTGGAACACAGCCATGTTTATCATGTTTTTATATCTATTATTAAATGAACCTAATACATGTAGTACAAGGAATAGCAGTACTTTTTACAAATATACCCAAAATATAAGATTCATAAACCCTCCCTGCTAATTATCAGGCTACCCTATTTCCCTTCAACTGAAAACTGGAAAAAACAGAAATTCTGTTTGGCCGTCATGATTAACATTAAACTAGACTATATAACCAAACGTGTTCATAGTTACTAATTTTTTGTGGGGACTTTATTATCTGCAAAAAAAATTGCCTTGCTTGCTGTCTGTTCTAATCTAAAAGTTAATGAAAGAGATAAAAGGAAACAAATATGTCTTTTTAATATTGTGACCTTTGTAAATATTTATAGGGGGATTATGGTGTTTAATGTCACTTTCAACAATATTTCAGTTATATTGTGGCGGTCAGTTTTATTGGTGGAGGAAACCAGTGCCCAGAGAAAACTACTGACTTGTCGCAAGTCACTGACAAAATTTATCTTAATCAATTTCAAATTGAAGCAATAAGTGTTTAAGATTTAGAGGTAAAATATACTAAATTACAAGCACTAGTGCAAACAATGTTGTATCTTTTGACATTGTCATGTTATATAAAAGAAACCAACATACAGATCCATATATGACAAAACTGAAACCTTCAATAAACTATATAACTTTATATAATATATATTATGAATTATATCTTAAAAAAGTTATACAATTTCAAATTCTTCAAATTCTTAGCTTTAGACTAGTACATTTGTATAAGAAATATCAGATGTAAAACTTCAATTTGATCTCCTTCGTTTGTTAAACACCTTTTTATAACATTTAGTTTTTATACAGATACACTACACTTTAGTACTAGTATACTATATATATGTATTAAATATCAAATGTTTCAGATAAAAAATGTCTTCCGTTTATCACATCCTTTTGAAAACATGTGCATTAAATATAGCTCAAATGTAGGTTTTAGGGTTACAGTGTTTAGCGCCACTTTCAACAATATTTCAGTTATATCATGGTGGTCAGTTTTAAATAGTGGAGGAAACCGGAAAAAACCACAGATCTGTCACAAGTTACTGAGAAAATATAGTAGTAATTATTGAGATTTTTGTGTTGATGTTTAGACATTGTACAGTTGTTACAATTTTTGAATTTTAACTACACTTCAATACTGCTTTTAAATTATATATATATACATGTACATGTATAACTTAACCTTCTTTAATGTAAATAAACTATAGATTCTGTACAACAGCCAATTAGAGGTCATTCACCTAACAAAAATTGCTTTAAATAACAAAAAGCTTACAAACAATACTGTGTTAGATCAGCATGTAGAAAATATAGTGGTGCAGGGACACTTTAATTAGGTATAGGTGGAAGTTTTTTTTATTATTTTGATTGATTGATTGATTGGTGTTCAGGACAACTTTAGCAATATTTCAGCTATATCATGGCGTTTTTTTCATTTTGACAGATGACATAAATATCATTTATATTTCCTTCTACCATATACTGACCTCCTTCAATAAGATTAAGATTATGAAGGTTTGTCCATGTTGAAGGGTATCCATGCACAAATGTAATATGACAAGAAACTTTAAAGTTATCCAGTATACAATGTGGTCATAATTTTGTGGTGTACAGATTTCTCATACAAACGTATATAATATTATATAGGTATCATTCATATTTTATTTACATCATACATGTACTTGTAGTAACTTACACTATAAATCTGGACATTACTTCATCATAACCCAGTGGCCAGTAATTTATTTAATTATACAACATTTTTCTGTTTATGAAACATTGAGTATTGCAGCTTTAATCATGTTAAAATTTCAACAAATTCCATATTATAGCTAGTACTTGTAAGTAAGTAAGTAAGTAATTTTTATTGAAATAAAGACCAAACAGTGATCTATCATCAATCAATGAACAATTAAAAAAAAATATATAAACAATTCAATAAACAGACATAACCAAATACAATGACATACAAGAGTATATTGACAAACAAACAATGATATTCCAGCTGAGGAGAACTGACAGAGTTATCTATCTTTGAATAATATATATATATATTCTAATTAATATATTAAATACAAATATAGTAAAATACATGTAGAAAAGAAAATTATCTAGTAATTTATAAGTTTTGCTTCATTGACTGATTTACTAGATACATATTACTTACACCTAATAAAACCACTTTACATATATCTAAATCATGACTAGTTAATAAAAACATAAACTTTTCTACATCTGACATAGTTGTAAATGAAGGTACAATATCTGAAATATTTCTAAATAAAGTTACACACTCATGAATAAGTTTATCACAATTCATGAGGAAATGAAATTCATCCTCCACATCCATATGGCACAATTGACAAATCAATCCTCTGTTCTACTGGTAATTTCAGATAACGACCTTTTTCAATATTTAAGTTACAATTACTTACACGAATTTTTGTAAAATTTGAAAGACTTTTCTTATCAACGTCTGCAGAAAGATATTGTTCTCTTTTGAAGTCTGTTTTAATTTTACGATATGTTCTCAACTTATTCCCCCCAATCACTCTATTATCATTGAACAGTAATTTGTGCCAAAAATCAAAATATCTGTTTTGAAGTTTATCAGTTATTGCAGACAAAGTTCTAAGCTTTGAAAAAGTTGCTTGGTTATCCCATATGTGTCCAAAATCTATCACTTCAAAAAACCTTTTGAGTTTAATAAATAACCCATCTTTGATTAGCAGGTTATCCTTGTATGAGTGAAATATCAAATTATTATCATTTACATTTAATATATGTAGCCAATATCCTACACTGGATTTGAGTGCATTCAGAGAAAGTGGATATAATCCTATGCAAAATGTATATAATTAATTTCAATGATGACTTAATTGTTAAGATAAGATCTACCTACAAAAAAGGTGTTTAAACTCTGGTTATATTCATTTTTCTTCACAATTCAGTGGAAAAATAATAAACCACAATTATAACAATTTAACATATATATATTTAAATATTAAAGTTAAAAGCCATTGGATTGAATCACGAATGTCTCATTTAAGTCTTTAATAAGTGTTATTTGTGTAAAATCAATACAAATCTGATAGAAAGTATGTACAAGTACAAGTATATATATACATGCATGTAAACATGGTGGATTTTGGGGATCACATTAAAGAATAATTATGATTAATCTGTCTCAGTTTACCTTGAAGGCCCCCCTTTCTAGTTGGACTTTGTACCTTGGTGTTCAGTGAAGTGTAGCATTCTTTGTTGATCTACACAGGTTTAATAACAAGTCATTCATCTGCTGGTGTAAAATTCAGCTGATTGTTTGTGTAGAATCTGTTGACTGGCTGTTTATTTATTTGTATATAAGATACATAGATTTTAATTGACAACTATTATTTCTAATTAACATGTAAGTTATCTTGTTACCTGTAGTAGCATTTGTACATTCATAGAAAATTATCAATAATAATATCATGTAAACATGTTTTCTTTACAATTGTAAATATTAAACTAGAAACATAGGCAAGGTATACATATATTGATACACATATTATTATTGATCAACCATACATTTTCATTATTATTTTTTTATTCTAAATAATACATGTATTAATTTTATTGTTTGTATTAATCTTAATGAGAGATTGTTATCTCATATTAAAATGATCCGTGATCCATTTGAGCTAGTACCTACTGTAGGTCCAAACCATGTACACAACCATTTTTATTTTATTCCCAATGTTGTTAATTATGTTATAAATCTCTAAGATCTCAAGAACAGGTGCTGTCCTATAATTGCTATGAAGTTAGGTTTGGTTAATTGTGAAAGGTTTCATGATGAATTCAGAAGGAAAAATAGCAGTTTATTTTAAACAAGATAAACAGCATAATTGTGGTACCAAGTGATTTGAGGATGAAGATCATTTCTCATTAAATGTTTAAAAAATCTATTTATTTGATACTTTCTTTTCAAGAAGAAAAACAAATAATTTAATTTTTTTTAGAATGATAAAAATAATTATAAATTTGGTTTGTAAATAAAGAAAACCTACAAATGTACATGTAGATATTCTGTAGAACTTGGAAATTTATAATAACCTGCCTTTCAACATGTTCAAAAAGTAATTTATCAGACTGGTGACAAAGAGCATTTTTTTCCCAACAGTGCAGGTTAATACAAACAAAATCGAGTTATCTGCCATTTGTTAAATATACATTGTATGTTTCTCAGTGGAGCTTTCTTTGTTAAAAATGTAATAGGATTTATATATGGCAGGTGACCGCCCCCAGTGTGCTTTTGTAATTACAGATTCTGTGCTAATTAGGGTCATATTGACATGTATGGCAAGTTAATTGCCATGGTCTTATGGACATCATATACATCAAATGTATATACCGGTATGTACTATATATAAACTATATTTGTATATTATATAGACATGTTCTTTGAAATATCTTGTAGACACAACTTCTATTTATTATGAACATGTACTATTACTGACAATAACCACAAAGTCAAAGATAACAATAATTTTCAGACTGTTGGAGACCTTTTAACTACCGGTACATGAATATGATTTATTTTTTATTTTCTCCAATTTATTACAGTAGTTTTATTAGAATTATGACAATCAGTTTTAAAGTCTAAAGGTCTTAATCTCTATCATCATAAGAGGTTTGTACAGACAACTCGTCCTACATATTAAATGACTGTTCCTCAAAACTTTGATTGCTGGTTTATTACCATTTAAAGAATCACATATTGTTAGGGCAGTTTGATTGAACTATATCATGTATTTTTGAATGAGTTATTGCCTTTTTTTCACTTGTAGTATTTAGAATAATATTGTGTGGGAACAAATCCTCCTAGTTTTTAAATGTAAATTACAAGGTAAAATTAGAAGAATGTGGAGGTTGAGGGATTTGTTTTTGTATCATAAATAACCTGTAATTGTTGAAATCTTTCACTTTTCATTATTTTTATTTTTTTCAGAACTAAGGACGTAGTGGTAACATGGCAGAAGCCCACTCTGCCGTAGCATTCTCCTTTTCTGTTACGCCAGAGGGAGTTAATGTTAAACTTAACCATGAAGCTCTTAGAGCAGTCTGGAGGAGTGGCGTCAGGTCATTCAAAAAGAGGGTTGGCAGAATGCAGGTAAGCAATAAGAATTGGTTGTTACACAGATTATTATGTAAGATTAAATGTTCATATACCTGTACATGGCATACTTTATCAAGTTTTAAAACAGCATTTCCTCAAAATTGATGGAGTTTATGAGATTAACTCTGGCGGATTTCTCCAGGTTTTCTGGATTCCTCCACCAATAAATCTGATTGCTATGATATAACTGAAATATTGTTGAAAATGGTGTGGAACATCATAAACCGCTCCGTCATTGTCTGTGTGATAAAGTTTGTTAGATACTTACAATGTACTATGATTGGGTGTTTTCTCTCTAAGTACTCTGGTTTTCTCTCACAAATAAAACTGACATCCACATAATATTATATTTGAAATAGTGTTGACCATCCCCCCTATATAATCCTAATCTTACAATAATATAAACATGTTGTTTATGCCAAAGAAGAAAAAATTTGATTAATTGACAAAAAAAAAATTCCCATCTGTTACTATTAGTCTATGTATGGCAATGGTAAAAAATTAACTTTGATCTCGTTTGATATGTTGAATGATATGATAGAAATATATCTTGGTATATACAAATGTATGTCAGTAATACAGTTATATTGACAGTTCAAAGTCCAGTAAAAAATATCTGCTGTTTGAGTGTGTTGACATTTTTATCTACTTAATCGTTAAAGGTTTCTTTGAACTTATAGCTTATTTACATAACCTTGAAGTTTAAAGTCCAAGTACTATATATTGACTTAATTAAGACAATAGATTATTTTACCTGTACTGCAATATATACTATTAAATAGTTATTTAATATTATTTTATCAAAGTTTTTTGACATCTCCCTTTTTGAATGAAGCATCTGTTTAGTAGATAACCCATTTAGATCATAAAGTTGAACAATATCTCGACTAACAAAATAAATTATTTGGTCCTAATTAGCTTGGCTGCTTTAATTTTCAAATTCAAGTTCAAATTTAAAAAACAGTAATTATATACATGTATAAAATGTATCCGAGTATCTCCTCTTTGATAATTTACGAACATCATAATGAGAAACAAATAAGGCTTGAAATAAAATATAAGGAATATGATTACAATAATGTTACATTGCCTATAGATTATAGATACCTGTATAAAAGTAACACTTTTACACCCATCTATTTAGAGATGGAAAAATAAACTAAGATATTCATGATTCTGAGATTGAGGCTATGAATGTCAAACTACTACTTTCAACTATTTTAGTTATATCTTGTCAGTTTTATTGATGGATGAATCAAAAGTACCAGAAGAAAACATCCGACCTGTCGCAAGTCACAGACTGATTTTATCACTAAGATTTGTATAGAGTGATACCCCATCAGGTGTTAGAATTGAACTGACAAACGATATTGAATGATGATAGACAGTGGTTGCATGAATCGTACATGGTAGATCTAAAGTCCAACTATATATCATAGCAACAAAGTCCCTATTTTTATTTTGTAATTTAAATAAAGTACTAAACCTAGAAATGCTGAATATTAATGTTCTTACATGTTTGTATGGTCGTGATTCAAGGTCATTCGAGAAGCTTTGTTCATAATTCCAATTTATTGTGTGAAGTAAAAATAAACTTTAATTCTTGTATAAGATGCTTATGATTAAATAATTTAAGTTGTACATGGTATGGTATAATAATTTAAGTTGTACATGGTATGGTATAATAATTTAAGTTGTACATGGTATGGTATAATAATTTAAGTTGTACATGGTATGGTATAATAATTTAAGTTGTACATGGTATGGTATAATAATTTAAGTTGTACATGGTATGGTATAATAATTTAAGTTGTACATGGTATGGTATAATAATTTAAATTGTACATGGTATGGTATAATAATTTAAGTTGTACATGGTATGGTATAATAATTTAAGTTGTACATGGTATGGTATAATAATTTAAGTTGTACATGGTATGGTATAATAATTTAAGTTGTACATGGTATGGTATAATAATTTAAGTTGTACATGGTATGGTATAATAATTTAAGTTGTACATGGTATGGTATAATAATTTAAGTTGTACATGGTATGGTATAATATTTCATTTTTGTTTTTCACTTTATTTCAAATTTTTTTCAGAACCAGTTCAAGAATGGAACATACCCAGCCACTCCAACAAGCTGGCTATTTATAGCAACTATTGTTTTAGCTTTGAAAATGGGAGGAATAGATCTTTCTTTTGGGTTAATAGAATCTCAAGACAAATATGTAGCAAAAGTGTAAGTTTCTGTCTTGTCAAAAGTATCATGTTTCAGACAGTTTGTTTAGGTCACCTGGACCAAATTAGATCCATGTGAGGTACAGGTATTGTTATCATTTTGTGCCTGGTGTCTGCATATGCTAGCTTTTCACATTTTTTTTCATAAAAACAGAACAGATAGGAACCAATCTCGTCAGAAATGTTACTTGGGTGTTCCCCAATATTTAATATGATTTTCAATACATTTGGAAATTCAACATGGCTATTAGGTCAAGGATGCTTTTCGGATTAACTGAAATTACTGGTAAAACAAAATTCTGTTCAGAAGCCAGATGTGTGGTGAAATTGTTACTTTGTAGAACCCTCTAATTAGATGAAAAAGATGGGATTGTTTTGTCGATCCAATATGGCCACAACCACAGGGCAATATATTTGGATGAACATTGCTCTACCAATTGTCAGTTTTTTTATGTCATTTAGAAATCAAGATGGCAGCATGTAATACAAAGTTTTTAGATAGGGCTCTTTGGGAAATGGAAAAAATATTCTTCGGTAGTAGAAACTTGATTGACCCCAAAGTTACATGAAATTGAATAGTCCATTGATGTTCCCTTACATTAAAGTTTTCACTTTTTGCATAGATCACTATACAAGTTGACAGATACCCCAGGACATTGGAGCAAAACAGAGCATCTTGATTTCTAAATGACATAAAAAAAACTGACAATTGGTAGAGCAATGTTCATCCAAATATATTGCCCTGTGGTTGTGGCCATATTGGATCGACAAAACAATCCCATCTTTTTCATTAGTGTGACTCCTCTTTTTTTGGTTTGCTCAATAGGATTAAATAAACGGTTCATTTAACCTATACCAACATTTTGAAAAATAGGTATAAATATGTAAGAAAAGTTGTTGACATAGGTTGAATAGGTTAATTGTTATATAAACATGACTGGTGTTGTTGAATTAGTGTAAAATGGGGGGAGATATCAATGTACTCCCAAGTCCACAATTAACTTATATTGTAGAATGCATCCTGTTTATGAGTGAGTATTGAGTGAATAAACTAAGTAGCAAGCAGAGATATTATCATATCATTTTTATGAAAATAACAAAATAAATCATAGAATATTTTAAATTAAGACTTTTTAGAAATTTGGAATTTTCACCTTTTTAGCTCACCCTGCCAAAGGCAATGTGAACTTTCGCTATCACTTGGCATCCGTCGTCTGTTAACTTTTCACATTTTAATCTTCTCCTCTGAAACCCCTCAGCCAAATGAACTGAAACTTGGTAGGAAGCATCTATGGAAGGTCCTCTATAAAGATTGCTCATTTTGTCCTGATCCATAGACAAACATGGCCGCCACATGCAATTCTTGTTTCTGATTGGCCGATATTTTAAAATCTTGACCTCTGAAACTGCTTGGCCAAATGAACCGAAACTTGGTAGGAAGCATCTATGGAAGGACCTCTATAAAGATTGCTCATTTCGTTCCGATCTGTTAACAAACATGGCCACCACAGACCATTCTTGTTTCTGATAGGTTGATTTCTAAAAAATCTACTCCTCTGAAACCGCCTTGCCAAATGAATCAAAACTTGGTAGGAAACATCCTTGGAAGGTCCTCTATAAAGACTGCTCATTTAGTTCCGATCCGATAACTCACATGGCCGCCACAGGCCATTCTTGTTTTTGATTGGTTGATTTCTAAAAAAATCTTCCCCTCTGAAACTGCTTTCCCAAATGAACTGAAATTTGGTAGGAAGCATCTATGGAAGGTCCTCTATAAAGAATGCTCATTTTGTCCCGATCCATTGACAAACATGGCCACCATAGGCAATTCTTGTTTCTGATTGGCCGAGTTTTAAAAATCTTCTCTGAAACGGCTTGGCCAAATAAACCGAAACTTGGTAGGAAGCATCTATGGAAGGTCTTCAAAAAAAATTGCTCATTTCGTCCCGATCCGTTAACATACATGGCCACCACAAGCCATTCTTGTTTCTGATTGGTTGATTTCTAAAAAAATCTTCTCCTCTGAAACCGCTTTCCTGAATGAACTGAAATTTGGTAGAAAGCATGTATGGAAGGTCCTCTATAAAGAATGCTCATTTCGTTCCGATTCGCTAACAAACTTGGCCGCCACAGGCAATTCTTGTTTCTGATTGGTCGATTTCTAAAAATCTTCTCCTCTGAAACCACTTTACCAAATGAATCGAAACTTGGTAGGAAGCATCTATGGAAGATCCTCTATAAAGATTGCTCATTTCATCCCGATTCGTTTGCAAACATGGCTGCCACAGGCAATTCTTGTTTCAGATTGGTTGATTTCTAAAAATCTTCTTCCCTGAAACTGCTTAGCCAGTTGAACCAAAACTTGGTAGGAAGCATCTATGGAATGTCCTCTATAAAGATTGGTAATTTCTTACCGATCTGTTAACAAACATGGCTACCACAGGCAATTCTTGTTTCTGGTTTGTTGATTTCTAAAAATCTTCTTCTCTGAAACTGCTTAGCCAAATGAACCAAACCTTGGTGGGAAGCACCCATGGAAGGTTCTGTATTAAGTTTCCTCAAAGCAGAATGAAAACTGAGTGACACAGGCTCAGCCCACTGAGCCTCTAGTTTTTATTTGAAAAATTATTCATATATTTCAAATTTAGATTTTTTATATAAATTGTTACAAAACCTTTTTGCTTAATTTTAGCAGACTTTTTCTAATCATTTTTATCATATCTTTTATCTTTTTTGTTTAATTTTTAATATTTCACTTTTGAGATCTGCATTTCATCACCTGTAATTACCACTAATTGTTTTTTTGAAACACCTGTTTAGGTTTGCTGGCATTCCTTGAATATGTTATTTCAAAATATTTGCATAGGTTGAAGACACCAAATACAATATATTTTGTCTTGATATTTAGTCTTTGTTGCATACACCTTCCATCAATGTTTATGGTAAAAGTACATTTATTAAGAAAGAATATTTTTTTTTAAACTAAAATGTTGTATTTTTTTCAATGTAAGTGCAAAATAAATTAAAGAAAAAAAAATTGTAAGATGTTGAATACCTTCAATTGAACCACCACAATATAACTGAAATATTGTTGAAAGTGGTGTTAAACACCATAAACCATCATTTGAACAAATAGAAGTCAATTCTTGACATGGTAATCGATTGGATGGATTTTCTGGTTCTGTTTCTCAGTGACCAATGGTTAACATAATTTGAGAAGAATTAGTTTTATGAGCTATAAATCATCAATATGTTTTGATATCTATCTATATATATAGTCATAATTCACCCTCGTGAGCATGACTCAGAACAAATAATCTCAAGTTAGATTATAAAAAATAAGTATCTGATAGCAGTAAATCATTTTTATTTTAGGTGACCATGCTGATAGTACATGTACCTTGTTTTTCCTTGCTGCAATTTTTTATTATTTTGATATTTTGATCACAAGCACCAAAAAAAAAAACCACTAGTAGCAATTAATTAAAAACTGAAAGTACCGGTAATCACAAAATTACATATCAACGAATATTTCATGTTTTTTGTGAAATATCATTAAGTTTTAGAACTATACCCACTGAATTTAAACTCACTATACTGTACAAGACAGTGTTCTTATTATTCATGCTAACTTCAAGCTAATTTTTGTTATATGCACTTATTTAAGAGATTAATGTGAGATGGAGACCACCAATGTAAGAATTAGCTGCTTTTCATTTCTACATGAGTTTTTATGGTATTTTCTTTACTTTCAGTTTTTCTAAGACACAAAGTGTAACATGTGATTATTAACAATCTTTATTTTGGCACTTGTGATTATAAGGCCAAAATATGCTAATCTTTGCACTCACTACACATGAAAGCAACTCGTGGCATGATAAGTCACGGGTTTAAGTGGTTAGCAGAATTCTGCAAATATTTAATATTTTGTCCAAAGTTTTGCCTTTAAAGTTGCATGAAGCACAAAAAAACATATACACACCCGCTGTATAAATTATGAAATGAACATGCATTTGATGATTTACTCAGTTTATTTTCAGATTTTCTGATCAATGATTTACTCAGTTTATTTTCAGATTTTCTGATCAATGATTTACTCTGTTTATTTTTAGATTCTCTGATCAATGATTTACTCTTGTGTTTATATTTAGATTTTTTGATCAATGATTTACTCTGTTTATTTTTAGATTTTCTGATCAATGATTTACTCTGTTTATTTTTAGATTTTCTGATCAATGATTTACTCTGTTTATTTTTAGATTTTCTGAACAATCTGCTGCAGTTGTACATTATATCAGCTGTGTATTGTATGCATCATATATATGGTTAGCTAAGATTATTATCATCAAATGGTCATTGAGGGTATTACTAAGATATCATAAGTGGATGTATGAAGTACGTGGACCAATGTCATTAAAAACCAAACTGTGGGTTGTAAGTATTCATAAGAATGTTAAAACTATTTCTATTTCATCCATAATTTCAAAGTTAGAGAGAAACATGTCGTGCTCACCAAATTTAGTATATAACAATCTACGTTTTTATTAGAGGTCATCATTAAAAGAGAATGTGAATGGGGTATCGTGTAAAACAATTCACGATAAATTTTTCCTCAATAATAGTAACGATAAATTTCCTTTCATCTTCACACTGATGGTACCTAGAAAATCCTGTTTGAAGAATAACTACAAAAATTACTTGTCCATACGATGCTAATGAAAAGAATTTACAAGTTTTTGAGAGCAACAAAACCAAAGGGCCTAGATCATCTAGATGGCTTTTATATCTGTGTATGTCATTCTTCTTCTTCTTAAGACCTGAAGGCAATGCTTGTTTTTATATTTATCTGTGTAAGTCATTCTTCTTCTTCTTAAGACCTGAAGGCAATGCTTGTTTTTATATTTATCTGTGTAAGTCATTCTTCTTCTTCTTAAGACCTGAAGGCAATGCTTGTTTTTATATTTATCTGTGTAAGTCATTCTTCTTCTTCTTAAGACCTGAAGGCAATGCTTGTTTTTATATTTATCTGTGTAAGTCATTCTTCTTCTTCTTAAGACCTGAAGGCAATGCTTGTTTTTATATTTATCTGTGTAAGTCATTCTTCTTCTTCTTAACACCTGAAGGCAATGCTTGTTTTTATATTTATCTGTGTAAGTCATTCTTCTTCTTCTTAACACCTGAAGGCAATGCTTGTTTTTATATTTATCTGTGTAAGTCATTCTTCTTCTTCTTAACACCTGAAGGCAATGCTTGTTTTTGAATTATATAAATTTACATTATTCTTTAATAGATATATATTTTAAGTTAGTTTAGATATTAGGAGGAAGACAACCTCTATTTATTTTATTTTTACAGGTGTTTGTTAAAGTACTAGGAGGAAGACAACCTCTATTTATTTTATTTTTACAGGTGTTTGTTAAAGTACTAGGAGGAAGACAACCTCTATTTATTTTATTTTTACAGGTGTTTGTTAAAGTAATAGGAGGAAGACAACCTCTATTTATTTTATTTTTACTGGTGTTTGTTAAAGTAATAGGAGGAAGACAACCTCTATTTATTTTATTTTTACAGGTGTTTGTTAAAGTACTAGGAGGAAGACAACCTCTATTTATTTTATTTTTACAGGTGTTTGTTAAAGTACTAGGAGGAAGACAACCTCTATTTATTTTATTTTTACTGGTGTTTGTTAAAGTAATAGGAGGAAGACAACCTCTATTTATTTTATTTTTACAGGTGTTTGTTAAAGTACTAGGAGGAAGACAACCTCTATTTATTTTATTTTTACAGGTGTTTGTTAAAGTAATAGGAGGAAGACAACCTCTATTTATTTTATTTTTACTGGTGTTTGTTAAAGTAATAGGAGGAAGACAACCTCTATTTATTTTATTTTTACAGGTGTTTGTTAAAGTACTAGGAGGAAGACAACCTCTATTTATTTTATTTTTACAGGTGTTTGTTAAAGTAATAGGAGGAAGACAACCTCTATTTATTTTATTTTTACTGGTGTTTGTTAAAGTAATAGGAGGAAGACAACCTCTATTTATTTTATCTTTACAGGTGTTTGTTAAAGTACTAGGAGGAAGACAACCTCTATTTATTTTATTTTTACAGGTGTTTGTTAAAGTAATAGGAGGAAGACAACCTCTATTTATTTTATTTTTACTGGTGTTTGTTAAAGTACTAGGAGGAAGACAACCTCTATTTATTTTATTTTTACAGGTGTTTGTTAAAGTAATAGGAGGAAGACAACCTCTATTTATTTTATTTTTACTGGTGTTTGTTAAAGTAATAGGAGGAAGACAACCTCTATTTATTTTATTTTTACAGGTGTTTGTTAAAGTACTAGGAGGAAGACAACCTCTATTTATTTTATTTTTACAGGTGTTTGTTAAAGTAATAGGAGGAAGACAACCTCTATTTATTTTATTTTTACAGGTGTTTGTTAAAGTACTAGCAGGAAGACAACCTCTATTTATTTTATTTTTACAGGTGTTTGTTAAAGTACTAGGAGGAAGACAACCTCTATTTATTTTATTTTTACAGGTGTTTGTTAAAGTACTAGGAGGAAGACAACCTCTATTTATTTTATTTTTACAGGTGTTTGTTAAAGTACTAGGAGGAAGACAACCTCTATTTATTTTATTTTTACAGGTGTTTGTTAAAGTAATAGGAGGAAGACGACCTCTATTTATTTTATTTTTACAGGTGTTTGTTAAAGTACTAGGAGGAAGACAACCTCTATTTATTTTATTTTTACAGGTGTTTGTTAAAGTAATAGGAGGAAGACAACCTCTATTTATTTTATTTTTACTGGTGTTTGTTAAAGTACTAGGAGGAAGACAACCTCTATTTATTTTATTTTTACTGGTGTTTGTTAAAGTACTAGGAGGAAGACAACCTCTATTTATTTTATTTTTACAGGTGTTTGTTGAAGTACTAGGAGGAAGACAACCTCTATTTATTTTATTTTTACAGGTGTTTGTTGAAGTACTAGGAGGAAGACAACCTCTATTTATTTTATTTTTACTGGTGTTTGTTAAAGTACTAGGAGGAAGACAACCTCTATTTATTTTATTTTTACTGGTGTTTGTTAAAGTACTAGGAGGAAGACAACCTCTATTTATTTTATTTTTACAGGTGTTTGTTAAAGTACTAGGAGGAAGACAACCTCTATTTATTTTATTTTTACAGGTGTTTGTTAAAGTACTAGGAGGAAGACAACCTCTATTTATTTTATTTTTACTGGTGTTTGTTAAAGTACTAGGAGGAAGACAACCTCTATTTATTTTATTTTTACAGGTGTTTGTTAAAGTACTAGGAGGAAGACAACCTCTATTTATTTTATTTTTACAGGTGTTTGTTAAAGTACTAGGAGGAAGACAACCTCTATTTATTTTATTTTTACAGGTGTTTGTTAAAGTACTAGGAGGAAGACAACCTCTATTTATTTTATTTTTACAGGTGTTTGTTAAAGTACTAGGAGGAAGACAACCTCTATTTATTTTATTTTTACAGGTGTTTGTTAAAGTACTAGGGGGAAGACAACCTCTATTTATTTTATTTTTACAGGTGTTTGTTAAAGTACTAGGAGGAAGACAACCTCTATTTATTTTATTTTTACAGGTGTTTGTTAAAGTACTAGGAGGAAGACAACCTCTATTTATTTTATTTTTACAGGTGTTTGTTAAAGTACTAGGAGGAAGACAACCTCTATTTATTTTATTTTTACAGGTGTTTGTTAAAGTACTAGGAGGAAGACAACCTCTATTTATTTTATTTTTACAGGTGTTTGTTAAAGTACTAGGGGGAAGATAACCTCTATTTATTTTATTTTTACTGGTGTTTGTTAAAGTACTAGGAGGAAGACAACCTCTATTTATTTTATTTTTACAGGTGTTTGTTAAAGTACTAGGAGGAAGACAACCTCTATTTATTTAATTTTTACTGGTGTTTGTTAAAGTACTAGGAGGAAGACAGCCTCTATTTATTTTATTTTTACTGGTGTTTGTTAAAGTACTAGGAGGAAGACAACCTCTATTTATTTTATTTTTACAGGTGTTTGTTAAAGTACTAGGAGGAAGACAACCTCTATTTATTTTATTTTTACTGGCATTTGTTAAAGTACTAGGGGGAAGACAACCTCTATTTATTTTATTTTTACAGGTGTCTGTTAAAGTACTAGGAGGAAGACAACCTCTATTTATTTTATTTTTACAGGTGTTTGTTAAAGTACTAGGGGGAAGACAACCTCTATTTATTTTATTTTTACAGGTGTTTGTTAAAGTACTAGGAGGAAGACAACCTCTATTTATTTTATTTTTACAGGTGTTAAAGTACTAGGAGGAAGACAACCTCTATTTATTTTATTTTTACTGGTGTTTGTTAAAGTACTAGGAGGAAGACCACCTCTATTTATTTTATTTTTACAGGTGTTGGTTAAAGTACTAGGAGGAAGACAACCTCTCCTGATGAGCTACCAGTATTCCTTGCCAAAACTTTTTGTGCCATCAATCAAGCAAACAATAACTAGGGTTGGTATCTATTTCTAATATTTATTTTTACAGGCTGATTAAAAAAAAACATATATAAGATATGGGCCTTAATGGTCGTGATTGGATGGAAGTTGAATTAACAACTACATATGCAATCAGTGACTATCACCACTAACATTGTGAGTTTGAATCCTGCCTAGACAAGGTGTTCTCAATACAACATGGTGTGATCAAGTTTGTCAGTGATTTGCGACAGGTCTGTGGTTTTCGTCGGGTACTCTGGTTTCCTCCACCAATAAAACTGACTGCCACAATATAACTGAAATATTGTTGAAATAGGTGTTAAACACCATAACCCTAACCCTATATATAGGCTAACAAAAAAAAATATGTGTGTTTACGGTCACCCGACCTACCCTAGTTTTTGCTAGCGACCCTATGAATTTTTACACAGAATTCGGATAACCATTTTTGTTTAACCAGCAGCAATGTTTTATTTATTCAACTGCTAACTTTTTGTCGAAATTGAGAGCAAAGAAGGTAGAAAAACTGCGTAATTCGTCATTTTACCGGAAATTTCGAAATTGAAATACCGGAACCGGATTCCAGAACCGGGAACGACTATTTCCGGTTTTGCTGATAATAAAAAAAAAAATAAAAAAAAAATCCCGACCGACCGACCCTAGATTTTTTTGACATGTGACAGTAAACACACATATAATTTTTTTTGGCCATATATATATTAGGTAATGTGGATGGTGGGTAAGAAGTGTTTGTCACAATTTTATGGTAGTTATATTTACCTATGTAATAAGTCTTTGTCACTATTAAAGTAGTGAGTTTGATTCCTGGGTTAGTTGTACTCAATACAACTTTAGCATCAGTGACTTGTGGTAGGTCATTGGTTCTCTCCACCAGTTAAAAACTTATCTTTATGATAAAACTGAAAAAATTGTTGAAATCGGAGTTAAACAACAATAATTCTCATGTATACCTTTAAGATTGTTATTACTGAAAGATATGTGTTGGAATTACAATAAGATAATTGAGATCAATTAAAATAAATTCTGTTACATTAAATACTTCAAAGGTAAATGATGATTTATACAAAGGAGTTTAAAGTTTACAGGATCTTTGACATTGTAATGGTAACGCTGACTTTTAAAGATACTTCCTTTTTTTTATTGCATGATTGAAACTTGTGACAAGTTAAAATTTTTGTTTTGCAGTGAATTATTAAAGAAAATGAAGCTTTAAATTCATATTTACCAATAATTATAAATTTTCTATTTTATTATTTAAATTCTGTATGACCATATTTGCTAATGATTATTAATTTTCTGTTTTAGTATTTAAATTTTGTACGACCATATTTGCTAATGATTATTAATTTTCTGTTTTATTATTTAAATTCTGTACGACCATAAGGCATATTTGCTAATGATTATTAATTTTCTGTTTTAGTATTTGAATTCTGTACGACCATATTTGCTAATTACTTTTTATTTTCTGTTTTATTATTTAAATTCTGTACGACCATATTTGCTAATGACTTTTTATTTTCTTAGTATTTAAATTCTGTACGACCATATTTGCTAATGATTATTAATTTTTTGTTTTAGTATTTAAATTTTGTACGACCATATTTGCTAATGATTATTAATTTTCTGTTTTAGTATTTGAATTCTGTAAGATCATATTTGCTAATGATTATTAATTTTCTGTTTTAGTATTTAAATTCTGTAAGACCACTCCTGGATGATGAAAAATATCAAAGAATGGAAAAATTAGCCAGGGAGTTCCAAAGTGGAACAGGGACAAAATTCAACAGATACTTAATACTCAAGTCTTGGTGGTCTACAAATTATGTAAGTTTAAAACAGATTGCAGTATAACCTGTCTAAACCAATGAATTTTCTGGTTTAGGGAAAAAATCCCAGATTTTTTATTTCGCCAGGTTAAATTTAAAAGATTTCTGGGATTGAGGCTTACTTAAATAATCGATTATGCAGGTTTTAGCTCACCTGAACCAAAAGTCAGTGTAATGTATTGTCAACATTTTTCATCCGTCATTGTTTGCCTCCATTCACTTTTCTCATTTCAATGTTTTCTATTCATACAACAATAAACACATGCACAATGCTGCAAAAAATGTTAACAGAAAATGCATTAGATAAAGAAAAGTATTAAATAGTTATTTTTTTATCAAAATATATAGTTATTTTTTTATCAAGATATATTGATATATTTTTTTGGGTTAAGATAAATAAAAAATACCAAACCAAAAAGTTATTTTCATAAGTTTAAAATTGTGTACATTAATTGGTTGTGTGTTTTATTTTGCAGGTTTCTGATTGGTGGGAAGATTATGTTTATTTAAGTGGACGGTCTCCAATCATGGTCAACAGTAATTTTTATGGACTGGTAAGTGATTATAATCAATTTACATACATTCTATTTATTTATTCATTGTGATAAAAATTCTCACTTTTTTGCTCAGAAAACTTTGTATAGTCTGCACATTCCAGTATTGTTTTCATAATTTATATGTCGGACTCCATGATGGACGGTATTTGTACGATTACTTCAACCCTATTTTGTTTTCTTGTTGATACCTGCACATCTAGGAAATGCACTTCTATACATCAAATAATGTCAGAACAACAAAGATGCCCAGATGTACCATTTATCAACAGAAGCAAAAAGTACCACTGCAGAATAAGAGCCGTTTCACACTCAGTTTAGAGTATGAGTTTTGCTCATTTTGAAGACCCTACTGTAACTGTGAAATGTAGCACAAGGTCACTGATTGTATAATTGGATGTTAATCTAACTACTGTACAGTTGTAACCATGATGGCTCCCCTAAAAATAATACTGACTACCGTACAGTCGTAACCATGATGGCTCCCCTAAAAATAATACTGTATTTGGGTGATTTTCAAAAAAATGAAGACATTTCATTTTCAGATAATAATTTGAATATTAAATGATATGAAAGAAAGGTAAATATTTTAAAGCAAGCACAATGGTAACAGTTATCTTCATGCAAAGTGTCATGGAGATTGCTCTTCCGGTTAAAAAGTTATCCTCTAAAAACTGGTACAATTTGTCAGGAGTGTGACGTTTTAGCGTGACAAACTTTAAATTGCCTTAACTTACCTTGATGATAACAAAATTTAAATTAAAAATATATTAAAGAAAGATGGTATTCTATAATTTCGTACCATTTTACTTCAAATATCTAGATGTTTTGTGACCTTATGATTTTGCAACAAAAAATTATTCTATTTTTTAAATTAGTGTACGTGAATAAATTTAACTTGGAAAATTGTACAAATGTCAAATTAAACCTTAATAGTTTTTCATTGTTGAGACTAATTAGTTCAGAAAAGTCAAAATATGTTGCAAAAAAACATTAGTTATAATAATTTAGTAGTATTAGACTGGATGAATATGATAGTTGTAAAATTGGGCTTGCATAAGGAGAGACACAAAATATGTCAGGAGTGTGACATTTGATCTTAGTTGAATAGTACTATGTTGTATGCTTTAATAGTTCACAATTTTCTTTATTTTCTAAAAGCTCCAGACCCAATCAAAGAAAAGAGTTGGAAATAGTTCTGATATATGACATATCATAGCTAGGAAATCAAAATAACTAATGTCAGGAGTGTGACACTTTTAATAGGCATATATCTTTTAAATAAAAAATAAAATAAACCATGCTTCTACAAACTTCCACAATGTTTTCAATTTAATTACATATGAACAATAAGTAATAATTGTAGTATTTTTGTATATTGCATGACACCTTTCTCATAATAAGTGATGATAAAGGGTTATATTTTTTTTAAACATGTCAAAATATGGATTTTTTTCTAAACGAAAAATTGATGTATGTGTGCTTTAGATAAACAGAATACTTACTTTAATATATCTTGCCTTTCATAAAACATTTTCATTCTTTTGATATAGCATTTTTGAAAATTTATCAATAATTTTTCATCCAACAGTTATATGTCACACTCCTGACATAAAAACTTTAAATGTCATTGCAATTGCAGTAGGAAGTTTTTTTGCAGAGTAAATTATTGAGAAACATGGGGAAACTAATTTGAAAAATAGTGTTTCTTTGATATACTGAAACTGTTTTCTCATGATATATACAAAGTTTGGTACCAAAATGTGCCTATTTCATATCATTATCAAATAGAAATACATTTAGGTCTTTTACCATACCCAAAAGAAAACGATACCTCTGAGGAAGTAAGTCTGTATTTGTTATCATTTTAACACTTTGTTGCTAATAAAAGTTGGAAAAAAAAATTGTGTCTGCATATATTGCACTGAGCAACTGAATCTGAAAAATATATCATATTGACATTATTTTACGACCAAAATTATGTCAATTTGTCCAATTTGAAATTTCACCCTCAATGTCACACAAAGTCTTCATTTTTTTGAAAATCACCCATTTATCTAACTACCATACAGTTGTAACCATGATGGCTCCCCTAAAAATAATACCGACTACCGTACAGTCGTAACCATGATGGCTCCCCTAAAAATAATACCGACTACCGTACAGTCGTAACCATGATGGCTCCCCTAAAAATAATACTGTATTTATCTAACTACCATACAGTCGTAACTATGATGGCTCCCCTAGAAATAATACTGTATTTATCTAACTACCATACAGTCGTAACCATGATGGCTCCCCTAAAAATAATACTGTATATGTGGTGTTTAAAATGTTAAATATTTTTTGTTTTAGGATGCTGTTTTGTTACACCCTACAAAAATACAAGTGGCTAGAGCTGCTAATATTGTATATGCAATGCTCCAATACAGGAGAGACTTAGACAGGGAGATACTGAAACCTGTAAGTCATTTTACCTGTAATGCACCCAAGATTTTGAATTAAATTTAATTATGTTTTTCATATATAAATTTATCCTGTAATTTTAGCTGTCCAAGTTTTCCTGGGAAAAGACTTGTACATGTTCATGATAATTACGTTCAACTGGATTAATGTAATAAAAATAATACTAGCACCACCACACAAGAAATAGGTTTAGTTGGTTTATGGTTGTTAATGCCACTTTCAGCAATATTTCAGCCATATCATGGCGGTCAGTTTTATTGGTGAAGGAAACCCGAGTGCCTGGAGAAAACTACAGACCTGTCACTGACAAACTTTATCACATAATGTTGTATCGAGTACATCTTACATCTCGCCATGAACAGGGTTCGAACTCATAACTTTAGTGGTGATAGGGTAGTTATAAATCCAACTACCATGATGGCCACCATAAGAAATATATAAATAATTGTCTCATTAATTAATAGAATGAAGTTCTTGTTTGAGAATCATGAGATTCACATTCTGAAACTCTTTAATCCTTAATGAAGTCAGCATACTGTTCATAACTTAACTATTTTGTCATCTTGTCACTGATTGGTTGTATGAAATCTGACCTTTGTTGTGATCTTATTCAGATTGTTGTTAGATATAAGTTGGAGTAGATTTGCAAAGTTTATGTTGTATATTTTGATTTCAGTTGATGCTCAATAAAACTGTGCCATTATGCTCTGCTCAATATGAAAGACAATTTCAAACAACTAGAATACCTGGCATTGAAAAAGGTATGTTAAACTTTCTATTTTTATACTTCTGTTAATATTGGATTAATTTAGCATGGGAAATACAGGGTGTGTTTTGGTGTTTAATGCCACTTGCAACAATATTTCAGTTACATCATGGCAATCAGTTTTTATTGGTGGATGAAATAGGAGAAAACCATTGACCTGCCATGGGAAATACAATTTAATGGAAGAGCCCTTAGCTAGATTTTGGTTGCTACATGTTTTCTATTCTATTCCAGTCAAGGAAATTGGCGACGGACTACGTCCGATAAATTTCCCCGCGGTCCGGTAGTTTTCGTTAACTCACCGGACCGACTGTCCAGTAAATTGTTTTGTCAGCCGCTGCCTTTAAAAATAGATAAATTGAGCTTCTCGGTAAATTCAACTTAAAAATATTTCTAACTCTCTTTTTGTTATTTTTAGATCAAGAAAAATCTAAAATAAATAATACATATCGTAGTTGATAATCACGAGTTTTGGTAAAGACACTAACTATTTACGACAGTTATTGTCGTAATATTTTGATGTCGTAAAATATTTCGTGTGACTACAGTGATCGTGGTATTTCGGAAAAATATTATTCTCTAGAGTTTTCTTCATTAACAATCGTCGTTAATTCGGAACATTTTATCACTTCGAAACACGAGAGAAACAGTATGAAAAAGACCGAGAACGTTATTGATTCTTGGAAGCAGGACCGACCCTGGCTTCATCACAACGTTGAACAAAATGTTATGGTCTGCAACTGGTGCATTGAAGCCAATGGCAATGGACCAAAAGAGCTATATATATATTCTTTTGTAATTCTAAATTCTGGTTTCTAATTACATTGTATACTTTTTCTGGTAGCATAGAGCTATTATTTTATTCTATTTTTTTTTTTTATATACAATGTATAAGGATTCATTTGTTTAGATAGAATGAATATTTCATTTAGTAATTTTTAATGTCACAAATAGTTTTGTCATTTTAGAGTGGAAATATACTTTAATGAATATGATCATGCTGTATACAATAATATATTTATGGACATAGTGTCAGAGTAAAAGTTGTCATCCCACTTGGACACATTATACTTATTCAGAGCCAACCAGTCTTTGCTCTTTCTTCTTAATGCTGCGTACTTAACAGAGAAGCAAAAAATACCAATTTTATAGTCCTTGGTCTGACCAGACTGGACCACGAACCCATGAGCACTCGCACGCTAACCTTTACGCCGCTGTCTAATTGTAGATATTACTGTTTGTGTGATTGTAAGTTTAATGCAATCAATATGTGACACTTAAAAAAATCATAATTTTATTGTCGGTCCTGTAAAATCTAGTTCGGTCCTGTAATTCCTCACAGTTCACAGGACCGAATGTCCTGTGGATTCAAATTCCTAATTTCCTTGACTGCTATTCTCAAGACAAATTCTTTAATGATGAAGTTCTTGGTATATATTTCAGATAGTATTGTACATTATAAAGATAGTCAACACATTGCTGTTTATCACAAAGGAAGATACTTCAAAGTTTATATCTACTTCAAAGGAAGGCTCCTTAAAGCATGTGAAATTGAAGCGTAAGTTTTTTCCCTATTTATTTAGGGAGATTTAGTTTAATTCTTTATTTATTTATCAAGTCAACAGCTAAAGTAGCTCTCCTCAACAGAATATACTCAATAACGATAATAAGTTATAAGCATATAATGAAATAACATAAGACGTACGACAATACAGGACAAGACACACACACATACAAACTTTCATACACATGCTTTCACTGACACACACCTATAATGAAATAACATAAGACGTACGACAATATATTCAGGATGGGACAAATATTTTAGACAAATACATGTAAATGTGCCCAATATTTGTAAGGTTTTATACAATCTTAATTAAAATTAGATATTTGATCTTTCTATTATTTTTGTATATGTTTATACACTAACATCCAATGACAACTACATAATATCATGTTAGATAGACTTATATCATGTTAGATAGACTTATATCATGTTAGATAGATATATCATGTTAGATAGACTTATATCATGTGAGATGGACTTATATCATGTTAGATAGACTTATATCATGTTAGATGGACTTATATCATGTTAGATGGACTTATATCATGTTAGATAGACTTATATCATGTTAGATAGACTTATATCATGTTAGATAGACTTATATCATGTTAGATAGACTTATATCATGTTAGATAGACTTATATCATGTTAGATGGACTTATATCATGTTAGATGGACTTATATCATGTTAGATAGACTTATATCATGTTAGATAGACTTATATCATGTTAGATAGACTTATATCATGTTAGATAGACTTATATCATGTTAGATGGACTTATGTCATGTTAGATGGACTTATGTCATGTTAGATAGACTTATATCATGTTAGATGGACTTATATCATGTTAGATAGACTTATATCATGTTAGATAGACTTATATCATGTTAGATGGACTTATATCATGTTAGATAGACTTATATCATGTTAGATAGACTTATATCATGTTAGATAAACTTTCATTCATCTTTGAAAAACAAGATAGTAAAAATATAGTGACTAATGGGACAACAGCTGTCAGCCTGTACTTGTTTTGAATACCTCAAGATTTAGAAGACTTGTCACTGATTGGTTGATTGAAAATGTGACCCCTGACCTGACTCTATATGAGATGTCATTAGACATTTGTGTAATTTTAATTAGATTGGGCTTAAATGTATGACAATCATTGTTGTCAACTATTTGTGATTCTGATACTAACAAATTTTAATATATGTAAAGCTAATAATTTCAGAGAGCAAAATATATACAAAAAGATAATTAAGAACCTTTTCAAATTAACATTTTGGAACAGTGATTTTTATTTTGAATTTAAAGTTTTTTATTCATTTTTTGTATCACAATCCATTTGCAGAATGTTTTACTGGCCTAGCTGGTAAAACTCAAAAGTATATGACAGTAAAATGTAATTGTGATGTTTCCAAGAACTCTTAACATACGTAACATTTCTTTGTCTTATTTTTATAAAGGTCCCTTCAGAAGGTAGTAGATGATGAAACAGAACCAGCACCTGGTGAGGAACATTTGGCTTCTTTAACAGCTGCTGATAGAGTACCATGGGCAAAAGCCAGACAGGAATTCTTTTCTAAAGGAAAAAATAAAGCATCATTGGATGCTGTTGAAAAGGTATGAAAATTGAATGGTTTATGAGATAAATGTATTTAATTAAAAGTTCATAATTTTTGAGAAAATAAGTTCTTGTCGAACCATAACCCTGTCCATGGGAAAAAATAAGCATATCCTCCTGAAAATCCATCCATTATTATCCCCTCGCCAACGAAGTTGCGAAGGGATATAGTAACGCTTCCGTCTGTCCTTCTGTAACATCCCTGTGAACACTAGAATCAACATCCTTCAATGGATTTTGACCAAACTTGGTACATACTTAGTCCTTAAGAGAATCTGGAACCCTATTGATTTTCAAGGTCAAAGGTCAAGGTCACAGGGTCAATTTTTTACCACGTAACATCCTTGTGAACACTAGAATCAACATCCTTCGTGGATTTTGACCAAACTTGGTACATAGTTAGTCTTTAAGACAATCTGGAACCCTATTGATTTTCAAGGTCATAGTTCAAAGGTCAAGGTCACCGGGTCAAATTGTTTACCGCATAACATCCTTGTGAGCACTCTAGAATCAACATCCTTCAATGGATTTTTACCAAACTTGGTACATACTTAATCCTGAAGAGAATCTAGAACCCTATTGATTTTCAAGGTCATAGGTCAAAGGTCAAGGTCACCGGGTCAAATTTTTAGGCGAGGGGATACACCACGCTTTGCATTGCCTTTGTTACATTATTATTATTGTGTTCATATGAGTTTTATTGATGGAGGAAGTCGTCCTACCTGGAGAAAAACACCTACCTGTGGCAGGTAACTTAAAAACTTTCAAATAAAATTGTATCAAGTAAAGTATACTTGGCCATAAGATCATAGATGTGACAACCCTGTAAAGTTTGTGAGTTTATTTTCAGCCTATGCGATAAAGTTTACTAATGACTTGTTTGTAATTTTCTTTGTGTAATGCATTAACTCTACCAATAAAACTGATTGCCACGATATATCCTGACATACTATTGAAATTGATGTTAATATATGCATAAACATAATCCTTATTCTGTTTTATCAATTTCAGGCAGCATTTGTTTTAGCTTTAGACGATGAACCACAAGAATTTGATGAAGTAAGTATCTGTATTTATACTTGTGATTCTTTTAAATTCAATTAGGTTTTACATAAATATATATATATGTATTGGATTTTGGAACTGTTGATGTAGTACTGTATATATTTATTTATACAGTGCTCCCTCGTTAAACCGTCACCTTCTGTGCAGTCGGTAGTTTGGCGGTATAACGAGTTTGGCGATAAACTGAGGGACATTGAAAACCGGAAGTCATGTGATCAAATGAAAAGATAAACTTTCTCAAATTGTTTCAACTCGACTGACATACATTTTGCACTTGTACAAAGACATAAGTATAAATAGATCCCAATTAATTGTCAAATTATTGGCAATTTGTTGTGTTAATTTTGGATTTTACTTTACATATTAAACTTATAATTTCACGTTTCTGTTTGTCATCTAATTAATTACGCTTTCTCTTCAAGGACGACATTTTTATGACAACTAATTAAATTACAATTTTTACTCAAGGTTAAAAGTAATCACTAGAAAAGTAAATACATTATACAGGTAATTATTCTAATCAAAACAACTCACCTGTTCTGACCCTCAACTATGAGATCAATGACCGTGTCCGATGACCAGTTTTGACATTCCATAATTACCGACCAATACACAGCTGTCAAAAGGTAGTTGTGGGCGGTACTAATGGGGGAATTTAAATTGGTTTTACGACTTTTGTGTCTGAAAACCTGTGGCGGATGGCGATAGCTGAGTTTGGCAGTATAACGGGGTATTTTTAATGGGGGAAATCGGGACAGACGAGAATTTTGGCGATAGGCGAGGTTGGCGATAAAACGGGGGGCGATAGACCGAGGGAGCACTGTATGTTCTTATGTCAGAACAGTTCCAAAATCCAATCAAAATGTACACATACACACCTATGATAATGATTTTGATTGGATCGGTAGTCAACCACAGAGTTCATGCTTACTACCAATGTCTCAGTCAAAGTAAATTACCAGTCTCTGCCAAATTTGCACTTTCTCTGGTCAAATTGTTTGTAAACAAACATCACTCCAAGATGTCATCAAGACATTATGTGTGACTTAAAATTTTGAATATTAACCTGCTTCAGATTAATCAAACCCACCAGATTAATTTTGTAATGAAATTTAAATTAAGTCTGATTTTATTTTCAGACAAAATTTGTTTTTGGACATAATCCTTATCTTTATACCTAATACTTTGGCCAATAACTTTCATTTCATTTTAAAGAAGCATACATATTTTAGAAGAATTTCCACCTTTTGTTTTCCAGATTAAGAAAAATATAATTAGCTCATTATACAGTGTTGTTTTAATATTATTTATTTATAGCATGATGGCACTAAATTGGACAAATTTGCCAGAAATATGTTACATGGTAAAGGGCACGACAGATGGTTTGATAAATCCTTCACACTCATTGTAGCTTCAAACGGTAGAGTAAGTCTTAAATCATATAGTACCAATGTTTATATTGTAAAACATATTTTAAATTGAGTTGTGTTAGATGTAAATGGAATGTAGCTATTTTAACATATGATATTGTGATTAAATGTTTGTTTAAAAGCCATAATCAGCATTTTTCAACAGCATCATATTTACCAGGTTTAGGAAACTTGAGTTCCCAGTTAAAATCGTTGAGGATGTGGTTAACTTTCTCATTTAAAATACAAGTCAAACAAACCTCATGGCTAGCTGCATGTCTTAGATGAAAAAAAAGGGGGGTATTTTATTATCCCCCCTTACCAAACGTAGAAAAAGGAAATAAAACAAATGTTTCCACATATCATTTGTAACAATTTTACTTTGGAATATAGAAGGTGTTATAAAATAATATTAAAATATGAATCTGATATGAATTCTTCTTACCTTACATTAAAGACCTATTGACATTATGAAAAGAGAGTTTAAACAGTGATGGTCAACAACTCTACCAATATTAACAAAACAATCACCACTCACCATAACTCACTGATCACAAAAGAGACCAAAGCATATGACGTTGAAAATCCAGGTCCTGACTTGCGACAGGGACAAAGATGTGGCAGGTTTAAACCGATTAATGTCAAACCAACCATCCCCTCTTGATAAGTTGGGTCTCCAACGACAATACATACATTTTTAGTATGTATGAAAGAAATGAAATATTTGAAACATTTTAATCATAATAACACAGTAAAAAGAAGAAGAGAATTATGAAATTAACATATTGTAAACTTTCAGTCCTAGTATATAAAACAAGACTTGTATGTAGTAAAACAAGTTATTTATTATTTTTATAGATGGGATTCAATGCTGAACATTCCTGGTAAGTTTGTTGTATTTATAAGTAATAATTTTAATGAAAAACTTTTTTATGCATAAATTAGTGTTAAATTAAAATTATGATAATTTTGTATTTTAAAAAAAAAAAATTTGCTGTTTTTGTATTCATGATGAAAATGTCTTTTTATTGTCATAATCATTCATTTTGTCCTAATACACTGCAGCAGGTTTTTTTTCATCCTTATTGTTTTTAGAAGTAAAATATTTTGATTAAGGTTTTCTGTTTTCTGTCATAAACACTGCTATCTGTCTCAAAAAGTCAATTTAGAAAATTTTCAGTCAGTATTTTGTCCCATACTATTATATTTCTAACAGTACTAAAACCAACCAAGTATAGTATAGCTATGTAATATTCAGTAAAAATCATCAGGATGAAAATTTATACCATTCTTGCCTAAAGAAAAAAATTATTATTTCATAAACAAAATACATGTCTCCGATAGAACAATTATCAAGTTGCATTACTTATCATTAGATCTTTTTTTTTAACTTATATTTTTTTCTCTGTTTCTCACCACTGCATTTACAAGTTTACAACTTTTACATGGCACTCTCTTTCAGTAATGCTATACATGTATTCAATAGAAAAGTAATGAGTTTTAAATTCATTTATTATGTGTGTGAATTTGTTTGTTTTAAAGTTGCACAAATTTTATTGAAATATTTTGTTGACTTTTCATTTTGATATCACAAGATAAAAGTTTCTGTATTTTTTTTTTCACATTAAAAAAAAATGTACTAACTTAGTAACTTTATTATCATGCAAACAAAGTACAGTGAAGCTTGTATTAGCCACCCTATATATTTGGAATAGACAGATTTTTGAATTAAACTGTGTTTACACGATCACATTTTTTCCTTAGATACCAATTAAACACCTATCCAGCTCCCTTCCAATAGTTGATAGTCCAATCAAAACATGTTTAACAAAATGTTTTCATTCCTTTCCAATAGTTGATGGTCCAATCAAATCATGTTTAACAAAATGTTTTCACTACCTTCCAATAGTTGATGGTCCAATCAAAACATGTTTAACAAAATGTTTTCACTCCCTTCCAATAGTTGATGGTCCAATCAAAACATGTTTAACAAAATGTTTTCACTCCCTTCCAATAGTTGATGGTCCAATCAAAACATGTTTCACAAAATGTTTTCACTATCAAATTTGTGTTTGAAACAGTTGAACGAGTAATTTTTGTAGCAAATTTGAAAGAAAAATTTGAGTGTTAGGGCACATTTAGACAGGTTACTTATATTTTCAAAGATTTGTGATCGTATGGTAGTTAGATTTACAACTACATGCACAATCAGAGCCTATCACCACTAAACTTGTGGTTTCGAACCCCATTCATGGCAAGGTGTACTCAATACAACATGTGATAAATTTTGTCAGTTAGTGACTCGCCAAAATACACCAAAATTTGAAACCAACAAAAATAGCCGACTATACCTTTAAGATCAAGCATAAGTCAGAAAGAAAACATCCTCACTCATTTTATTGTGTCCACATGTTGCAGATATATAACATTTTATCACTGATTCTATTGAGCAGTCAAATTGCATTGACTGTATAAATTTTTGTTTTATATGGTCATTAACCAAGATATAGTTTTTCTGGTACCTGATTCATGTTGAGCGACGGTAAGAAACGGTAACAGTTTCCATAAGCGCGGACATCATATAGGACACCATTAAAAGGATTAGAACTACAATTGTTTCTGCTCTTTTTAGACAATGTGCCAGTTGTTTTGGGCTCTTTGACATTGCAGGATAAGCCAATATATATATGTGCATTGTCAAAAAATATGAAATTCATTTGCACTTGTTGCGAAACAGGACAGAAAATTTTGTGAAAGGATCGCTTTTCTACCTGTTCCTAAAGCTCATACAAATAAATTAGATATTTTCCAACAATGTACAATTGTCTATTTCTAATGTGACATAAGTTGATATGGTATTATTGGCTATCATATCATATTTTATAGTACTATAGGAGCAATAGACCTTTAAATTTAATTTTTTGTGAATGAAGTTTATATATCAATTACAAATATTATTATAGATCATAGTCCATTACAATAGTACATATATATATATAACACTTATATTATAATGCAAGTTAATTTGTCATTCTTTACAGGCTTTTTAATCTTAAAAATATATATAACATTTATATTATTATAGGAGTTACATTTTAATTCTATTTAAAGCATAGTGTGGAATCTTAAAAATTATTAAGCATTTTTTTGTTCGAAATATAAAACACTAACATGTAGTTGAAGCTGGTAAACTTTACTATAAACAGGGCTGATGCACCAATTATGGCCCATCTCTGGGAGTACTCTATGAGTGAAGAGTTCAAATTAGGGTATGATTTTGTTTTTCTTTGATGTGCAGGAGGTGTTTCAGGCTCCCATTTAGTAGATTTTAATTTTACTTCCTTGTTCCAATACATTTTGATAAAAAAAACTTTTGTACATAATGGTTTTGTAGAGATGTAACTTTTACATCATATTACATCATATTATTGGATGGCTGGTTGAAATACCAAATAATATTTGAATTTACTTAACTGAAAACATTATTTGAATATTTCATAATAATTTGTACTACATTAGTATACAACATGGAAAATGATTTAGACGTTTTTTGTGGGTGGGGGTTAATTTCAAAGATAATTTTATTCAATCTATTGTCAATTAACACCAAAAATGTAAAAAAATGGGAGCCTAAAACTAGTGCTGCCAACAGTACACCTTTTTTTATTTCTAATATTTTATGCATATGTAGCATACCCTGCAACTAAGAAATGAAGCTCATGAAAACAGGTTTTTATAAAAATTTAGATGTTTCAGTGTTTTCGACATATTTATGAAATGATTTCTAAAATTTACTATTTATGATAAAGAATTTTCAGCAATTTAAACCATTTTTTCTATAAAAAAAAAAATATATATATATATATATATATGTCTTGGAGAAAGAAATACCTTTATGGTGATTTCAAGAAGAAGAAAAACATCTCTAAAAATATTGACTTTCAGAGCTCAGTTAGCTTGATGGTATTAGGGATTCAGCATGGCTTTTTGTCCTTATTTGCGGGTTATATTTGTCTACTAATATATAGCATGTTTTTAGTTTATTTTGTACTTTTGCTCAGTACTGATCGATGTTATCTAGCCATGTATATATATATATTTTTTTATATAGATGTTGTATTTTCGTCAGTCTCTGGGTTTTTAAGTACCGATACTAAATTTTTCGTAATTAATTTTAATTATAAATAAATGTCCCCTACGTATTATGTAAACAGGGCAGATGGACCTATCATGGGACACATGTGGGAAGTAGTTTCAGCAAACGACAGAATCTATGGGTAAGTAAAGTTGTCGAGACAATTCTCAATTATAAAGCTTTTTTTCCGTTTATCACGGTAAAGTCTAGTAATATATCAATTTGTAGATGTAAAACGACAAAAGACTTTGCTTTAAAAAGTTCATATTTTGGACAAATTGCTTTAAAATGTTCACATTGTGGACAAATCTAACTTTTAATTAAAAAGAGGTTCTAAGCAAATTTGATCCTTTTTCATGCTATAATACATGGTATTCAAGCATCAAGGTAATTCAAGTGTCGGGCAATCAGTAAGTAATCAGAATCAAGTACATATTGCCCATAGCTGATCAACGTTCGATTGTCAGACCTAATACCAGGTAATTCACTTTTTTATTTGAGTAAATACTGGTAGATTTCTTTTCAAAGACAGTAAATGGGGGTTTAGGAGGGAGGCTTTTACTGGAGCAGTTTTTCAAATGGGACTTGGAGCATTATTCTTGGTGAAGAATCAGTTATCTTGTGCCATGTAACTTCTATAAAAACCTTTAACCTTCAGAATGTAACTTATTCTTCATGCTGGATTATCTCCCATTGTTAACATTAGTGTTTTTTAGCTCACCTGGCAATAGGCCATGTGAGCTTTTGTCATGGCTAGGCATCCGTCATCGTCCATCCATTAGCTTTTCACATTTAAATCTTCTTTTCTGAAACCACTGAACAGATTTGAACAAAACTTTCCAGAAATGTTCATTAGATGGTCCTCTACCAGATTTGTGTTTTTGGCATTGATCTGAAATCCAACATGGCTGCCAGGGTCCATAATGTATTCTCATTGGCTGAAATTTTAAAAATCTTCTTGTTAGAAACCACTAAGCCAATTGAATATTGACCTTGCAGGAATGATCATTGGGTGGTCCTGTACTAAACTTGTGAATCGTTTGCTGATCGGAAATTCAAGATGGCCACCATGACTCGACTTAGTTTTAACATAGAACCCTATGGAAAAAATGTTTAAAAGGTTTCTCCTCTGAAACCAGTAAGTCAATTTAAAGCAAACATGGCATGAATGGTCCTCAAATGGTCAACTTTAAAAATTATATCCAGTGACCCAGGCCTCCATAAAAGATGGCCACCATCAGCGGACATACATAGTTTTAACATAGGACCCTATGGGAAATATGTTTAAAAATCTTCTCCTCTGAAACCAGTAAACCAATTTAAAGCAAACATGGCATGGATGGTCCTTAAGTGGTCAATTTTCAAAATTGTGTCCGGTGACCCTGACCTCCATCCAAGATGGCCACCTTCAGCGAACATAGTTTTAACATAGGACCCTATGGGAAAAAATGTTTTAAAATCTTCTCCTCTGTGAAACCAGTAAGTCAATATAGCAAACATGTCATCGATGGTCCCTTAGGTGGTCAACTTCCAAAATTGTGTTCAGTGATCCCGATCTCGGTCCAAAATGGCCACCGTCAGCGGACATAGTTTTACCATAGGACCCTATGGGAAAATTGTTTAAAAGTCTTCTCCTCTGAAACCAGTCAGCCAATTTAAAGCAAACATGGCGTAGATGGTCCTTGGGTACTATACTTTCAAAATTGTGTCTGGTGACCGCGACCTCCATCCAAGATGGCTGCCATTAGCAGACATAGTTTTAACATAGAACTCTATGGGATTTGAATAGTAACTTAGATGTATTCGGCATGCAGACATTCCTAAGAGGGCTTATTTATGTCAGGTGAGCGATACAGGCTCACCTGAGCCTCTAGTTTCAGTTTTCAAATTTGCATACAGCTTTAATCTGATGACTTTATAATATTTAATTTATTGAAACCATATATGAAGGTAGGAATATAAATAAAATTATTTTTATTTTTAGCTCACCTGGCTAGAGGCCATAGGTATTTTTATCGTTAGATGTCATCATCTATTTGACATTATCGTTTCACATTTTAATCTTCTATAAAATCAATTGTCCAAATTAACTCTAACTTGGTTCAGATGATCCTTGACCCATCAGCCAAATTTAACCAAGCTTGGATGAAATGGTCTTTGGCCAATTTCAAAATTTTATCCAACAGCATATCTTCCAAGATGGCCACTGTTACTAAATAATGTTAATTTCATTGAGCAACCAAAACTTCTATATTTTAAGCTGGAAAGAGCTGATATTTAAGTCTGCCAAACAACGTTTGGAGACTTATTGTTTTTGCTCCGTTTCTTACTTATTATTAATATTATTATTATTATTATTCTCCTTTCTTTCTTTCTTTCTTTGGCACATGAACTTATTATTATTATTATTATTGTTATTATTCTCCTTTCTTTCTTTCTTTGGCACATGAACTTGTCCACGGCAGATCTCAGAAACTACTGGACAGAATTTCATGAAACTTGGTGGAGTTATAGATATATGTTTCTAGTTGGTCCTAAAGTTTTCAGCTTTGTGGTAAAGGGGGTCAAAGTCATATTTTGAGGAGTTCGAAGGGGGTGAGATTTACTATAGAATCCTATGGGAAAGTTGAAATGTCACACATTAATGTTGATAACTTCTAAATGGATAATGATAGAGACATAAAATTTGACATAGTGATAGGTCACCATTAGAGGATCAATTTTGCATTTTCAAAATTTTCAAGATGTCTGCCATTTTCAAAATGGCTGCCAAAACACGGCAAAAAAAATGAGCAGTAAAAATTCAACATTTTCCGATATCATCAAAATTTTATATGTGGGTAGATAATGATGTCCCGAATTGATTACCAACATTGAAAAATTTCTACCGATCGCCATTTTCAAAATGGCCGCCACAATACTGCAAAAATTCAGCATTGTCCAATATCATCTAAATTTGATATGTTGGTAGATTATGATGTCCCGAATTTATTCCCAACATTGAAAAATTTCTCGCGGTCGCCATTTTCAAAATGGTCACACAAATTCAACATTGTCCGATATCATCAAAATTTGATATGTGGGTAGATAATGATGTCCCAAATTGATTCCCGACATTGAAAAATTTCTACCGGTCGCCATTTTCAAAATGGCCACCACAATACCGCACAAATCCAACATTGTCCGATTTCAATGACATTTCATATGTAGATAGATTATGATGTCCTGAATTGATTTCTGACATCGAAAAATTTCTACCGGTCTCCATTTTCAAAATGGCCACCACAAAACCGAAAAAAATCAACATTGTTCGATTTCAAAGGTAGCTTTTGATTTATTTTTTAAACCTGTTGTCAGTGGCCGGTTTGGGAGACTTGAGACTTTATAAAATATAGATTATAATCATATCTTGTTTAAATTGTATCTACATGACTATGAGTTGTCCTAATGTTCTAGGTTTTTACTCCCAAGATTTTGGGAGGAAAAGGGGTGCGAATAATCCACCAATGTGGGTAATATAGGGCTGTTTACAGTTTTTGTATAAAATTTGTCATTTTGATGATTATGTAAAGTAGGCCCATTTTGTGTGACAGGTGACACACATTTTAAATTAGATTGTTTAATTATGGGAATATGAAAAAAAAGCTTTTTCTCAGAAACTAGAAACTTCTGGTTTAACCCAGTCTCATTTTTGTGCCTGTCTCAAGCGAGGACTTGGAATTCCATCAACAGATGACATGGTTTTTTTGTGTTCGCTGGTGATTGTTCGTTTTGTTGATATTAGTGGAATTGTTGATTGCCACTGTTTAAGTTTTCTTTCTCCGTAATAAATAACCAAGCTAGCAATACAGGTTATGGCCCTAATTCTTTTCTGAAGTTATGGAATTCTTAATAAGTGTAAGTAGATGGGTAGGTTATAATGAATTAGAATTTAATGAGATTCTTTAACTGTAAGAAAAGATCATTTTAGCTTAAATGTTGCATGATGTTTTTCATAGAGAAGCACACATATTTTGGTTGCATGTTTGCTAGTGTATTAGTAAACTATATAAAAATGTGTGTGCTCATATATATGTATTAATTTAGTGTAAATTTAGCATTTTTTAAATTTATGTTCTAAATTTGTGATGCTTTGCAAAATCAGTACTAACCAAGTCAAAAAGTTCCATTTATGAAATTTGATATCAAATGAAAATTACGATTTTTATACTGTTGTATTAACAGGCAGAATTTATCAATCATGTCAATTTTGTACAAAGCTATTTTATGCTAAACATCAGTTTCTAAAAATAGAAAAAGATATGTAAAACACAATTACTGGAAAAATTAAGCAAATTAATTTGTAATTGATTGTTTAACAATTATTTATTACAGCTTTTTCACTCGGAATACCACAATAATATTCAGTGACAGTCAATTATTAATTTTAACGATGCTAATTTCCCATTAAAGATGTTGTTAAGACAAGAAAAACAAACCATTGTTAATTTGTATTGTAATACAAAAGATATTTTTGTTTATTTATATTTCTGATTTCCACACAGCAGGACACAAACTAACCATCTGTAAGTGGACCGATCTGTTATTATTTAGCTCATCTGGCTCAAAAGGCCATGTGAGCTGTTGCTGTCTCTCGTGGTGTCTGTTGTCAATCATTGTAAATGTTATTAGAATGCTGCTCCTATGAAGATAATTAGCCAATTTGAAACATTCTCTTGTTTGTTACTTCAAAACTTTCTGATGACTTTGCCAACCAACCAACATGGTCACTTTATCATTTTTGTGTTTTGACAGTTTTAGCAGAATATGGAATTGGGCATATTTTCACCAAAATAAATAAATGCAAAGAATAAAAAAATTGACCTATTTTTCTCAACCGTTGTTTTGTTCAAAACCTTAACCCTTTCCTTATCTAAAATCTACAATATAACACAACAACAAATAAATAAACAAGAATACAAACATATATTCATTCATGCAAAACAGTGTGAATGTCTCATAATAATCATTGTTAAATTACCAGATAATTTGCACTATCACAGTGTGAACTATTTTTTTAATATCCACTTGCAGTTTTTTTTATAAAATTTTCTGTATTCCAGGTGAGTGATTACAGGATACTGGGAGCCTCTTGTTTCATTATATAATGTCAAACTTTAATTATATAAAAACAGTAAATGTACTAGTAGAACAAAAGTTTAAATTTATGAATGGATAAAAATTGAACAAACATTTGTTTTTAATTTCAGCCAATTGGAATGTATGCCCTGGCAGCAATGATGAATTTCAGATCAGAACTAAAAGCTCAAATATGTTAAGCTATGTTGTGCAATTTGCATATCTATCTTGTAACACTATGGTAGAAGAGGGAGGGGTGTCGTGGTCGTGATCGTATGGTAGTTGGATTTATAACTACCTATGCAATCAGTGACTTGTGGCAGGTCGGTGATATTTTCCCTGGGTTCTCCGGTTTCCTCCACCAATAAAAATGACCGCCACGATATAGCTGAAATATTGTTGAAAGTGGCATTAAGCACCATAAAACCAAACATTATGGTAAAAGAGGGAGGGATGTTGTGTAAGTCTTTTCAGTTGTTTTTGTTATAATTACAGTTAAGTTTTACAATGTCATTGACTCATTGATTTTGCTACATTATATAGATATAGAGAAGATGGTCACACTATAGGAACTCCAGAACTTACTCCTAATCCTATCAGGCTAGAATGGGATTTCTCTATACCTGTATGTATGACATTAATTTATCACATATAGTTTTTTTTGTGACATTCATTTATATGACATTTTATATGTTCATTTATAACATATACTGACTCCAATGTATAAAAAAGAAGTTTATAAAAGGTCAGTCTATCCTCATGTTTATAAAAGGTCAGTCTATCCTCATGTTTATAAAAGGTCAGTCTATCCTCATGTTTGCCAAAGGTCAGTCTATCCTCATGTTTATAAAAGGTCAGTCTATCCTCATGTTTATAAAAGGTCAGTCTGTCCTCATGTTTGCCAAAGGTCAGTCTATCCTCATGTTTATAAAAGGTCAGTCTTTCCTCATGTTTGCCAAAGGTCAGTCTATCCTCATGTTTATGAAAGGTCAGTCTATCCTCATGTTTGCCAAAGGTCAGTCTATCCTCATGTTTATAAAAGGTCAGTCAATCCTCATGTTTGCCAAAGGTCAGTCTATCCTCATGTTTATAAAAGGTCAGTCTATCCTCATGTTTGCCAAAGGTCAGTCTATCCTCATGTTTAACAAAGGTCAGTCTATCCTCATGTTTATAAAAGGTCAGTCTATCTTCATGTTTGCCAAAGGTCAGTCTATCCTCATTTTTGCCAAAGGTCAGTCTCCTCATGTTTGCCAAAGGTCAGTCTATCCTCATGTTTGCCCATTTTATCACCAAGAAAAGTTTGAAGATCCCAAATGGTAATCAGAAAGTTGTAAATTGAAGGACAGACAAGACAAGAAGAAAAAGGACAAAAGACAAACATTGGTCCACACATCCAGAAATAGGTGCCTTATAAAAACCCAGGGGTGAACTCAGTTGCTCCAGAAGAGTATACAGTGCCTGCTCCATGAGTGACACCTGTCATATTCAGTGATTAGTCATGAACCTCAGGAAATGACAGGATTGTGACTAAGACAATAAAGGAAAATCTGTGGTGATCTGTTAAACAATTATTCTGTAGTGTTGAACTAAGTCATGGACAACCTTAAGACTTTTGAAGTGATGACTTAGAGATATATACTTCATATACAAGTGCTGCTGAAATGTTGCTACATATAAATGGAAGTGTCACAATGCGAAAATTGAAATAATCTCTTTTGTCATAAAGTTTCTTTCGTTTTCAATCGGTACTCCGCCACGATATAACTGAAATATTGTTGAAAGTGGCATTAAATACCATAACCTCCCTCTCACTGTAAACTTCTAGATATAGATATTTCTCTTGATGTCAGTTCTCTAAATATCTATTGATGTTTCTTTTATCTAAATGATTTTAAAAAAACATATCTACCGTTTATTTGTTTATCCTGTTGACATATAATGTAGAAAATTTCTTGAAGATATGAAATAAAAATTGAAAAGTAAATGTTAACAGGCATTGTTGTTTATAAATAGACAAAAACTGTTATATAAATAAATACCTCTGTTTTCCTCAATGATCATTAAATGCTAGATAATGTCAACATTATCCACAATTTGTAACATTTTCACCTGAATTCTTCTCCCAGAATTCAATTACTCTCTTCAGATTGAACATAACGCAACACTTCATATTTGATGTATGCAGCTTAAAGAGGCGAGAAAATTTTTTTCTCTCTCAAAAAAATTGCTGAGTTTTCATTTTAGAATATATACAGTATCTAAAAAATATTCAATAAAGAAAATGTTATTCATAAATGTTTGAGAAACCAAAGGGGCAATCAAAAATGAACAATCCAAAGACACTGGCAACACAAGACACAGGACAATGTAAACAAAACACAACACAGAAAACTAAAAAGATGAGCAAACACGGACACCACTATTAACCAGGGTGAACCAAGGTGCTGGACAAGGGTAAGTGGTTCACTGACTTGTATATAGAAATTATCTCCCCTATCATTTACTCACTGACTTTATAGTATAACACAGTATTTGTTTTTTTGTAGTGTCTACAGGTAATAGATAACAGTTATGAGGTTGCTCAACAACTTCTGAATGATGTTGATCTTCGTCTCTTGTATCATAATCAGTATGGTAAAGGCTTCATGAAGTCATGTAAGATAAGTCCTGATGCATACATACAGCTGGCTTTACAACTAGCTTACTACAGGGTAAGTCTTATTAGAAATTGTAAATCTATGCATCTCATGCAATGCTTGCCTACTACAGGGTAAGTCTTAGAAATTGTAAATCTATGCATCTCATGCAATGCTTGCCTACTACAGGGTAAGTCTTAGAAATTGTAAATCTATACATCTCATGTAATGCTTGCCTACTACAGGGTAAGTCTTAGAAATTGTAAATCTATGCATCTCATGTAATGCTTGCCTACTACAGGGTAAGTCTTAGAAATTGTAAATCTATGCATCTCATGTAATGCTTGCCTACTACAGGGTAAGTCTTAGAAATTGTAAATCTATACATCTCATGTAATGCTTGCCTACTACAGGGTAAGTCTTAGAAATTGTAAATCTATGCATCTCATGCAATGCTTGCCTACTACAGGGTAAGTCTTAGAAATTGTAAATCTATACATCTCATGCAATGCTTGCCTACTACAGGGTAAGTCTTAGAAATTGTAAATCTATACATCTCATGTAATGCTTGCCTACTACAGGGTAAGTCTTAGAAATTGTAAATCTATACATCTCATGTAATGCTTGCCTACTACAGGTTAAGTCTTAGAAATTGTAAATCTATGCATCTCATGTAATGCTTGCCTACTACAGGGTAAGTCTTAGAAATTGTAAATCTATACATCTCATGCAATGCTTGCCTACTACAGGGTAAGTCTTAGAAATTGTAAATCTATGCATCTCATGTAATGCTTGCCTACTACAGGGTAAGTCTTAGAAATTGTAAATCTATACATCTCATGTAATGCTTGCCTACTACAGGTTAAGTCTTAGAAATTGTAAATCTATACATCTCATGTAATGCTAGCCTACTACAGGGCAAGTCTTAGAAATTGTAAATCTATACATCTCATGTAATGCTTGCCTACTACAGGGTAAGTCTTAGAAATTGTAAATCTATACATCTCATGTAATGCTTGCCTACTACAGGGTAAGTCTTAGAAATTGTAAATCTATACATCTCATGCAATGCTTGCCTACTACAGGGTAAGTCTTAGAAATTGTAAATCTATACATCTCATGTAATGCTTGCCTACTACAGGGTAAGTCTTAGGAATTGTAAATCTATACATCTCATGTAATGCTTGCCCACTACAGGGTAAGTCTTAGAAATTGTAAATCTATGCATCTCATGCAATGCTTGCCTACTACAGGGTAAGTCTTAGAAATTGTAAATCTATACATCTCATGTAATGCTTAAATAATTGTATCTCAGTGGATAGTGATGGTTAAAATGTTAAATTTATCATCTCATGTGATCCCTAACTGTACAATGATATTTAAAACAACAAATGTATCCGTCTTATGTAATGCTAAACAATTTATCTCTAACTGTACTGTGATAGGTGAAATTTATCTATTTCATGTAGTGCTGTAGTTCGTATTAACCCTAATTGTTAAAGTGTTTGTTTTTTATTTCTGTATTATTTGTCTATTATTTTGCAGAGTGCCAAGAAATTTGATTTGACTTATGAATCGTCCATGACAAGATTGTTTAGAGAAGGCAGAACAGAAACAGTACGATCATGTACAGTAGAATCTTGTCAGTTTGCTAGAGCTATGGATGATCCACTTAAAACAGTATGTATATTCTTATACCATATATATATAAAGTCTTTTTTTCAATTCAAAGTTTTATTTAGAGTCGATACGTAGTATACATACAACACAAGCACTAATGAACTTTTAAAATCGACTATTAGTTCTATAATAAAAACTGTAACGCAAAGTCCCAGACATTTCATCCTTGGTGGCCTTCTTTGTTTGAATTTTTGTCAACACGTGTAAATAAAGAAATCACATAGAAACATGACGTTAAATACATATACGTACATTTCCATATTTTATAGACTATAAGTCTATGCGGTCTATTGGTACAGTGAAATCTCGTTGTCTCAAAATTATATTTATCTTTATCATGAAATAATCATCCCTTTGTTGTTTGTAATTAGCTATATGGTTACCTCAGACTACTCTGATACTTGAGTAGAGGTCAAAAAGTGAACATAGGCTGCAATGGATAAAATGTAATGTTATTGTAAAAATCCAGAAATTTGTTTTTTAGAAAGGGAAAAAAGTGTTTTAGATTTGCATTTAGTATCTCATCTAAACAAAAAAAATGACATTATTATTTGATAGTATTCAGTAAGTGCATTTTCAGCTAATTTGTGGGGCCCAAAAATTGCAACATACGTTTCATGCAGAGAAAGCAAATTTCATCAAGTGTGGTCGTGATCGTATGGTAGTTGGATTTACAACTACCTATGCAATCAGTGCCTATCACCACTAACATTGTGAGTTCGAATCCCACTCATGGTGAGGTACTCGATACAACATTATTTGATAAAGTTTGTCAGTGACTTGCAACAGGTCAATGGTTTTCTCCGGGTACTCTGCTTTCCTTCACCAATAAAACTGAATGTTACGATATAACTGGAATATTGTTGAAAGTGGCGATAAACACAATAACCGTAACCCTTTGTCATCAATTTTTAAATGTATTTTTCTATTTTTAGTGTAAAGAGAGAATCAAGTTGATGATGGGAGCAGCAGAGGTTCATCAGAAAGGCTATAGAGATGCTATGTCAGGTCATGGTATAGACAGACATTTGTTCTGTTTATATGTTGTATCTAAATATCTGGGAGAAGATTCTCCCTTCCTTACAGAGGTACTCAGTGAACCATGGAGATTATCTACTAGTCAGGTGTGTAGTCCAATCTTTAAAAAGTGTTTGAAGATGTCAAAGGGGTAATCAGAATCCGTAAATCGAAGAAGAACAGAAAACGCAATGGCCAAATAGAAAAAGTTCAACAGGACAAACAACGATCTACAGAACATACACATAAAACTTAAAATCGAGTAATACGAACCCCACTAAAAACTGGGGGTGAACTCATGTGCTCCAGAAAGGTAAGCTGTCCCTGCTCCACTAGTGGCACCTGTCGTGTTAATCTAGTTACAAACCCGGTGATAAGTTATGAATGAGGAAAGGACCGGGAAGTGTTTACGACAAGTGGAACATACCCATGGTCATTTGTGGCACAGATATTCCATAACATTAGGCTAAGAACAAGTTTTAAGTTCTTTTCTTCAATATCAGTTTTATTCAGAAAACGTTTATACAATAAATTGTATTCCTTTTTTCATTCCATGTCTATTAGGAATGCCCCTGTCGTGTAATGGCCTCAGATCCTAAGTTTTATCCCCAGTCATGTAATACCAAAGACTATCAAATTGGTATTTGATGCTTTCCCTGTGAAACAAAAAAATTGTTTTGTGAGCGAACTTGATTTACTAATATTATATTATAACAAAAGAAACATAGTTTTCACCTTGTCACCATATCTTGATAATTGGGCAGTGATTGTAAAATCTAGAACTCCTCTTCTTTTTAAAATTACTTGTAGCTCTATATCTGGTTTGACAATTTTCACTTTTGTTGTTCCAGGGATATTGGACATTATCCGATTAAAAATAGTCTTGTAAACATGCCATGCACTAACTCCATATTGTTTTAGACTGATTTTTAGGTTTTTTAGGAAAAGTGGTCTGAGGGTCTGTATGCTTTCTGACGATTATTACTTTTGATGTTCTACAGTGATAGGGTTAGAGTAATGGTTATAGTGTTTATCACCACTTTCAACAATATTTCAGTTATATCATGGTGGTCAATTTTACTTGTGGAGGAAATCAGTGTACTCGGAGAAAACCATCGACCTTCCGCAAGTCACTGACAAACTTTATAATATAATGTTGTATTGAGTGCACCTTTCCATGAATGGGATTCAAACTCACAAATAGTTATAGGATTTTTTTCAGATGAAAATTAGTCTGTCGTAAACGTCTTATATGCTTACTGAAGTTTGCCTTTACTGATTTTCTTAAAACCTTGCGAGATTATTAATATCGTGTCTTGAGAGTACATTTACATTTTGACATGTTTCACGTTTGTTGTTTGAAAGTTACAGGACTTTTTACGGGTTTATAAAGCACATATGAGGTGGCTGTTTATTACATTTCTGTTCTCTTTTTTTTAGACCCCACATCAACAAACAGACAGGTTAGACCTTGTCAATCACCCAGAGCACATCTCTGCTGGAGGAGGTTTTGGTCCAGTGGCAGACGATGGGTATGGTGTTTCATACATTATTGCTGGAGAAAATGTGATCTTCTTTCATGTATCCTGTAAACAGTCATGTCCAACAACAGTAAGTATTGCTTCTGAAAACACTAAAACAGTAAATGTTGTTTCCTAAAACATTAAAACAGTAAATGTTGTTTCCTAAAACACTAAAACAGTAAATGTTGTTTCCTTAAACACTAAAACAGTAAATGTTGTTTCCTAAAATAATAAAACAGTAAATGTTCCTAAAACATTAAAACAGTAAATGTTGTTTCCTAAAACACTAAAACAGTAAATGTTGTTTCCTAAAACACTAAAACAGTAAATGTTGTTTCCTTAAACCAGTAAAACAGTAAATGTTGTTCTTAAACCAGTAAAACAGTAAATGTTGTTTCCTAAAACACTAAAACAGTAAATGTTGTTTCCTTAAACACTAAAACAGTAAATGTTGTTTCCTAAAACACTAAAACAGTAAATGTTGTTTCATAAAACATTAAAACAGTAAATGTTGTTTCCTAAAACACTAAAACAGTAAATGTTGTTTCCTAAAACATTAAAACAGTAAATGTTGTTTCCTAAAACACTAAAACAGTAAATGTTGTTTCTTAAAACATTAAAACAGTAAATGTTGATTCCTAAACCACCAAAACAGTAAATGTTGCTTCCTAAACTACTAAAACAGTAAATGTTGTTTCCTAATATATTAAAACAGTAAGTGTTGTTTCCTAAAACATTAAAACAGTAAATGTTGTTTCCTAAAACACTAAAACAGTAAATGTTGTTTCCTAAAACATTAAAACGGTAAATGTTGTTTCCTAAAACACTAAAACAGTAAATGTTGTTTCCTAAAACATTAAAACAGTAAATGGTGTTTCCTAAAACATTAAAACAGTAAATGTTGTTTCCTAAAACATTAAAACAGTAAATGTTGTTTCCTAAAACACTAAAACAGTAAATGTTGTTTCCTAAAACATTAAAACAGTAAATGTTGTTTCCTAAAACATTAAAACAGTAAATGTTGTTTCCTTAAACACTAAAACAGTAAATGTTGTTTCCTTAAACACTAAAACAGTAAATGTTGTTTCCTAAAATAATAAAACAGTAAATGTTCCTAAAACATTAAAACAGTAAATGTTGTTTCCTAAAACACTAAAACAGTAAATGTTGTTTCCTAAAACACTAAAACAGTAAATGTTGTTTCCTTAAACCAGTAAAACAGTAAATGTTGTTCTTAAACCAGTAAAACAGTAAATGTTGTTTCCTAAAACACTAAAACAGTAAATGTTGTTTCCTAAAACACTAAAACAGTAAATGTTGTTTCCTAAAACACTAAAACAGTAAATGTTGTTTCATAAAACATTAAAACAGTAAATGTTGTTTCCTAAAACACTAAAACAGTAAATGTTGTTTCCTAAAACATTAAAACAGTAAATGTTGTTTCCTAAAACACTAAAACAGTAAATGTTGTTTCTTAAAACATTAAAACAGTAAATGTTGATTCCTAAACCACCAAAACAGTAAATGTTGCTTCCTAAACTACTAAAACAGTAAATGTTGTTTCCTAATATATTAAAACAGTAAGTGTTGTTTCCTAAAACATTAAAACAGTAAATGTTGTTTCCTAAAACACTAAAACAGTAAATGTTGTTTCCTAAAACATTAAAACGGTAAATGTTGTTTCCTAAAACAGTAAATGTTGTTTCCTAAAACACTAAAACAGTAAATGTTGTTTCCTAAAACATTAAAACAGTAAATGGTGTTTCCTAAAACATTAAAACAGTAAATGTTGTTTCCTAAAACATTAAAACAGTAAATGTTGTTTCCTAAAACACTAAAACAGTAAATGTTGTTTCCTAAAACATTAAAACGGTAAATGTTGTTTCCTAAAACACTAAAACAGTAAATGTTGTTTCATAAAACATTAAAACAGTAAATGTTGTTTCCTAAAACACTAAAACAGTAAATGTTGTTTCCTAAAACATTAAAACAGTAAATGTTGTTTCCTAAAACACTAAAACAGTAAATGTTGTTTCTTAAAACATTAAAACAGTAAATGTTGATTCCTAAACCACCAAAACAGTAAATGTTGCTTCCTAAACCACTAAAACAGTAAATGTTGTTTCCTAATATATTAAAACAGTAAGTGTTGTTTCCTAAAACATTAAAACAGTAAATGTTGTTTCCTAAAACACTAAAACAGTAAATGTTGTTTCCTAAAACAGTAAATGTTGTTTCCTAAAACACTAAAACAGTAAATGTTGTTTCCTAAAACATTAAAACAGTAAATGGTGTTTCCTAAAACACTAAAACAGTAAATGGTGTTTCCTAAAACATTAAAACAGTAAATGTTGTTTCCTAAAACACTAAAACAGTAAATGTTTCCTAAACCACTAAAACAGTAAATGTTGTTTCCTAAAACATTAAAACAGATAATGTTGTTTCCTAAAACACTAAAACAGTAAATGTTGTTTCCTAAAACATTAAAACGGTAAATGTTGTTTCCTATGATGCTAAAACAGTAAATGTTGTTTCCTAAAACATTAAAACAGTAAATGGTGTTTCCTAAAACACTAAAACAGTAAATGTTGTTTCCTAAAACTTTAAAACAGTATACAATTATTTCATGCCCGTTCAGGGAACAGTCAAAACTATTGACCCGAGGTGCTGGAGATGACTTGAGAACTGCTGCCTGAGGCCGAACTAAAACAGTAAATGTTGTTTCTTCAACCACTAAAACAGTAGGTGAACATCATAATTGTTCACCCTTGGTATGTTGTTTTACCTCGGGCTTAAGGTGAACATCATAATTGTTCACCCGAGGGGTGTTGTTTTCCCCGAGGGCTTTGTTCACCTTAAGTGCAGGCATTAATTGTTTTATTATACTGAAACTCTATTTTTTTTGCATCACTCTTATTTCGTTTAATAAATGCAAGCACTTCTGTAAATGAACAGCCAGAATGGTTCCACTGGGCACACCGGCGGTGACCATTTTATACATACTTACATCACGTTTTAGATCATGATAATTTTACCGATATCGTAAGTGATTTAGTGATCTAGATCACTGTTCCCCCGGTCATCAGTTAAAAAAACTGATGACCGTTGAAATAGAGAAAACAAGGAATTTAGGATTTATTAGTTAAAATATTACACTTGATTTTCTATTGAAAAAAGATACTGAAGTATAACAGTAAATGTTGTTTCCTAAAATACTAAAACAGTAAATGTTGTTTCCTAAAATACTAAAACAGTAAATGTTGTTTCCTAAAATACTAAAGCAGTAAATGTTGTTTCCTAAAACAGTGTTATTTTCAACAAACCAGTATGTATAGTTTCATAAAAGTGTTATTTCAAAAATAGTAAGTGTACTTTCTAAAAACAATATACAGTTATGACCTTCACATGAGGTGAATGTCAAAAGTTGTCAAACCCAAGGGTGGTTGTTTTCCAGAGGGTTATCAACTTGATGTTTACTTCATATGAGGACAATAATTGTTTTATCAAACCAAAACTACTCTTTATTTCTTACTTTCACATTTTGATGTTCTCCCAAAGCTATTTGATTCCATTTTTTTTATCATGTTCAGTGTTCATCAGCAGATTTTCTGTAAAGCATCCTCATTGTCTTATTACTACTCTATATTAAAATGTACATGTATGTAAGGCAGAATTATAAGTGTTATTTCTAATAACAATAAGTGTAGAATGTAATAAATCATAGACCTTGTATTTTAATATAGAGATCAATGATTCTAGGGGGCCGTCGTGATCATATTGTAGTTGGATTTATAACAAACTACCTGTGCAATCAGTGCCTTATCACCATTAACATTGTGAGTTGAAACCCCTTTCATGGCGAGGTGTACTCAATACAACATTATGTGATAAAGTTTGTCAGTGACTTACGAAAGGTCGGTAGATTTCTCCAGGTACTTAGGTTTCGTCCACCAATACAACTGACAGCTACCATTTAACTGAAATATTGTTGAAAGTGGAGTTAATCACCATAAACCTAAGACATCCTATGATTGTAAATAGTTTTGCTAAAATCTGAAAAATTGTGATAAAACTGACTTGTGTTATTTTGCAGAATTCAGAGAAGTTTACAGAAGCAATACAGACAGCTTTAGGAGATATCAAGAACATGTTCCTTGAGAGTAAAAAGTTATGATGTTTAAATGATTTAGAGTGATATTTTTAAATTATATAAAACAAAACAATAAACATTTTAGAAACCTTTATTTGTCTGTTGAATCCTGATGTCATTGTAAAGGATGTCCAGTTGAACTTGTCTGTCATGTCATCCGTCATATTTTGTTTTGTTTTTTATGTATATTTGGTGGTTTTTTTTATGTTTTGGTTTTGTTTTGGTTGATCTTTCATAGAAAATATCTGATGGTTATAAATATGTTAAGACAAATTTATCAAAATATGTGCATTTTCTAAGATTAGATGAATCACAGATTATAAGATGGGTTATGTTTTGTATTTACTCGATCATGATTAAATTTCAATACATTATTATTTGACTTTTATTTTGACAAAATTTATTTCTGCTTTTTTTGAAGGAATTGCCAAAAGTATACTTTAAGTTGCACCTGTTTAAACAGTATCTTTCAAAAAGTGATCAAAAGTAGTTTTGTAATGAAAAACAGAATATTTAAACCCTATTAGCTAATTAGTTTTGTACACATAGCACGTTCAGGTATGCATGAGGAATATTTTTATTTTATTTAATGTTTTAACGAGTATATCAGAAACAAAAACAATGTATGGTAAGTTTCTCAAAGGGAGGACTCAACAACAGTGAAAGTCAATTGTTTCTGTTTCTTCTATATCTTTAAATTTTATGACTTTTTTTTATTAAATACAGCATTAATTATTCTAGAATCTCAGTCTCGTCATATGTTTAAAGTGATTTTATGGAATTTGTGTGAATATTTTTTTTTAATTATATAATTAGTGATTTTTGTTCATATTGAGCACGTGTAATATAATCTAATAAATTTCATAACTGGACCAAGATAAAGGTATAGAAGAATAGTTAATTAAGTCTCCTGCACAACACGTCTGTTTCCTATTATTATTCTTTCTTTCTTCTCTATAAAGATGTCCACAGCCTTTCTCACAAACCATAAGTCAGATGTACTTTAGGTTTAAAAGTATGCTAGGTCTGGAGGTCTAGTTGGTCATAAAACATTTACTTTTTTGCATTGTTTCTCATAAATGTATATTTTAAAAAGGGCCGTCATGGCCTTGCCCTTGATGGTATGGTAGTTGGATTTACAACTACCTATGCAATCAGTGCCTATCACCGTTGATGTTGTGAGTTCGAATTTAGATCAGGTCGAGGTGTGATAAAGTTTGTCAGTGACTTGCGACAGGTCGGTGGTTTTCTCCGGGTCCTCTGGTTTCCTCCACCAATAAAACTGACCGCCACGATATAACTGAAATATTGTTGAAAGTGTTATAACAAACAAACATATTTTTTAAGGTTCCAATTGGGGTGGTGGGTATACTATAGAATCCTAAATGTTTGGGAGACTTTTGTAGCAGATTACTATTACACTTAGGTAATTTTTTGTACAATATACAAATAGTTATTATACAGCTATAATTTTAATCCAATGAGAAACATTCATTTATGACACATACCATACATTATTTTATTTTTTTCTGTATTTTACAGTTATTATAAGGGACATAACTCATGCTTTCTTTTTGTCATCTGCTAACATAAAATGTTTTCAAACTTAAATGAAGATGAAAATTATGAAGCCATGCCAATTGATAAGCCTATTAGAAAATGAAATGAACCAGAAGTGGCAAGCAATATTATTATCACAATGCACACTTTCAAGCAGATCACTTGGTCTTGGCAACCCGCAGTCTCTATTTTCTGGAGATTGTAATGTATTCTAATAGAGGCTTTTTCAGTATTAATATATTACGTTACAAACAAACAAATTTAACTTTCGTGGTGCTTAACCATTTATTGAACAAATAATAGTTGTTTGTTTTTTCTATTATTTATTTCGTGAATTGTTATGAAATATTAAAAGTTTAACAAAGATATTATTATTTCAGCTGTATAATATATATTTATTATTGTACATGTGTTATGTCATGAAAAGATATTGTACTCGTCCGTATTGTATTGAAAACTCGGACTTGTCGCCAGTGTCGTCTCGTCCAATACCGGTTTTTAGCATAACACTGTACAATAGCCCATTGTTAGATGTTATACCAAGCTGATATTGATATTGATAAACCGGTGTAATATGTTTTTATTATATTAGTTTGTTCTAGTTTTAATTGTACAGCATCTGTCAAATAAAATTGTCCATGGCAAATCTCTTGTATTTAGATAATACACCTGCGTAAGGTGCATCTCCCCATCTTACTGATGAGAGTCTACATATACCCCAGTTACTTGTTTAGGGGTACAAACTGCCTAAGCCTAAGCTTTATAGAAATACTATTGTAATTAGCAAGAATCATTGTGATATGCAGATACAAACTATAACAGATTATATGGGGTTTAAAGCCCAAATTGACCAAAGTATTACAGTTAAACTTGTATTCAACAGTCACCCTGTTAGCTACATTCTACTTTATGTAAATTTCAAATGTAAGGCTTTACTTTTATTTCCATGAAACGGGTATATTTATTTCACTGGAGAAACATAGGAATATTGGGGAAATAGAATTAGAGAATTCATGTTCATCTCTATACCATGACACTCCTATATGTTTTTGCATTTAGATATAGATATACTTGTATAAAGTGGTTTGTTGTATACAACTACATAATGGCAACAATTCTCTCATTTTATTACACAATTGACAGGTTAACTTTATTTTTATTAGTTAGATTATCATGAATTAAGCATGTGTTTTCCTTTATCATGCATTAAACATGTGTTTCCCTGATCATGTATTAAACATGTGTTTTCCTTTATCATGGATTAAACATGTGTTTTCCTTTATCATGGATTAAACATGTGGTTTCCTTTATCATGGATTAATCATGTGTTTTCCTTATCACATATTAAACATGTGTTTCCCTGATCATGTATTAAATATGTGTTTTCCTTTAACATGGATTAAACATGTGTTTTCCTTTATCATGGATTAAACATGTGGTTTCCTTTATCATGGATTAAACATGTGGTTTCCTTATCACATATTAAACATGTATTTTCCTTTATCATGGATTAAACATGTGTTTTCCTTTATCATGGATTAACATGTGTTTTCCTTTATCATGGATTAAACATGTGTTTTCCTTTATCATGTATTAAACATGTTTTTTCCATTATCATGTATTAAGCATGCATTTTCCTAAAACAATGATTTATTCAACTTAAATTTGTGTATAGTCCAACCTTATTATCTTAAGCTCAGATAAATGCATGCTATCATGGATTGGTTATGTGAGAATGAATTTCTCATTGCAAATTTGCATTTGAAGGCAAAGCCTTGGATGTGAGATACTATGATGGTTTGTTTATCAATGATTTTTCAAAGTGACATCAATATAACTTTATGTTAGAAGTCAATGATAATATGTTTGGATCATTCTTGTTTCTTGATAAATATATATTATCATGTGTAAAGATCAAAGGGAATATTTACAAATTAATTAGTATTTTTCTTGGACAAGTTGAAGCAAAAATTTAGTCTGTTCTAGTAGCTTAGAGGTTAAATTTACCTGATTTACCTTGAATACTCAGATATTTTTATGTAAAATAATAGTTTCTTCCTATTTAGATGACACAACGAGATTCAACTATGTATGTACATTGAAGTTTTATTTATTTGTTAAGATGTTCGTTGCAAAGATGTACTTATGTTTTGTTCTTGTCTTTTTTGGGGGCTGCATTTTGCTTTGCAAATAGATTATAGATGCCAAATTAAATCATGTATGTAAAACCGACCAACAATTTGGAAATAAAGTTTAATAATAGTACATTTTCATCCATTGATATATTTGTTTCATTAAATGAGATTCTTTCATGAAGAGAATCTCATTTTTGTTTCCACATATATTTGTTTTGCACTATAGTAAGGACATTGAGACATACAACATAATAATGACATACTAAATAAATAGAATGGTATAATATATATACAATATACGTTCACTGTTGGAAAATATAAATTTTATTTGTACGAGCTTTAGAAACATGCAGAAATGCGAACCTTAGGCAAGCTTTTTTAGCCTGTTGATCAGTGAGTGCAGATTAATTTTATATTTAGCGAAAATGTACATATATTGTGTTTATCCTGCAATATCAGAAAGTCAAAAACAGCTTCCAAATTGTCTGAAAATAACTGACACAAGCATCGTTATAATAGTTTTCAATGGTGTCATCTGTGATGTCAGCGCTTATACTGTTACCGTTTCTTTTTGTCGTTGAACATGAATCAGGTACCAGAAATGCTTTATTAGGTCCACGACTTAATAACACTGAAGTTTATTTGACCCCCTGTATTATTACTCAAAATCACAAAATTGCAGGATAAAATGATATACTAAGCACATTGATACAATATAATTATGTAATAAATGTATTAATACAGCATAATAGTGATGTACTAAGCACACTGCCATAACATATAAATGTTGGAAATGTTGTACAACATGATAATAAGCAGCTTGATGAAATATGATACAGCTTCACAGATTTTTATTCTCAAACATGTTCCAATATTTTGTTGGGTAAAGACTAAAGTCATTTTTAACTAGTTTTATCACCAATATCAAATCATTATTTACATAAATACAATCTTTTTTTTTAATTATTTTATGTTTTGTGTAAATCAATTCATGTTTTCTTATTTTTATTGTGATGATATTCAAGTTTAAAAAATAAAAGAAAAGTACAAATAAAGAACTGTACACACAAATTAAGTACTAGTTGTTGAAGTATATATGTTTTTCTATAGAGTAGTCCCTCCTTATAAGGTCATCCTTTCTGCATTGAAAAAGCCTCCTGATAAGAGAGATTTCCCTCTATCTATATGGAGACAATTTAGTACTATTTTACTATTGCAGTACATCTGAAATCTGGCCTGATAAGAAGGGTGGTCTTTGATGGAATTGATCTTATAAGAGGGGGACTAAATCTGGCCTGATAAGAAGGGTGGTCTTTCATGGAAGTGACCTTATAAGAGGGGGACTAAATCTGGCCTGATAAGAAGGGTGGTCTTTCATGGAAGTGACCTTATAAGAGGGGGACTAAATCTGGCCTGATAAGAAGGGTGGTCTTTGATGGAAGTGACCTTATAAGAGGGGGACTAAATCTGGTCTGATAAGAAGGGTGGTCTTTGATGGAAGTGACCTTATAAGAGGGGGACTAAATCTGGCCTGATAAGAAGGGTAGTCTTTCATGGAAGTGACCTTATAAGAGGGGGACTAAATCTGGCCTGATAAGAAGGGTGGTCTTTCATGGAAGTGACCTTATAAGAGGGGGACTAAATCTGGCCTGATAAGAAGGGTGGTCTTTGATGGAAGTGGCCTTATCAGAGGGGGACTAAATCTGGTCTGATAAGAAGGGTGGTCTTTCATGGAAGTGACCTTATAAGAGGGGGACTAAATCTGGCCTGATAAGAAGGGTGGTCTTTCGTGGAAGTGACCTTATAAGAGAGGGACTAAATCTGGCCTGATAAGAAGGGTGGTCTTTCGTGGAAGTGACCTTATAAGAGGGGGACTAAATCTGGCCTCATAAGAAGGGTGGTCTTTCATGGAAGTGACCTTATAAGAGGGGGACTAAATCTGGCCTGATAAGAAGGGTGGTCTTTGATGGAAGTGACCTTATAAGAGGGGGACTAAATCTGGCCTGATAAGAAGGGTGGTCTTTGATGGAAGTGACCTTATAAGAGGGGGACTAAATCTGGCCTGATAAGAAGGGTGGTCTTTGATGGAAGTGACCTTATAATAGGGGGACTAAATCTGGCCTGATAAGAAGGGTGGTCTTTGATGGAAGTGACCTTATAAGAGGGGGACTAAATCTGGCCTGATAAGAAGGGTGGTCTTTGATAGAAGTGACCTTATAAGAGGGGGACTAAATCTGGCCTGATAAGAAGGGTGGTCTTTGATGGAAGTGACCTTATAAGAGGGGGACTTAATCTGGCCTGATAAGAAGGGTGGTCTTTGATAGAAGTGACCTTATAAGAGGGGGACTAAATCTGGCCTGATAAGAAGGGTGGTCTTTGATGGAAGTGACCTTATAAGAGGGGGACTAAATCTGGCCTGATAAGAAGGGTGGTCTTTGATGGAAGTGACCTTATAAGAGGGGGACTAAATCTGGCCTGATAAGAAGGGTGGTCTTTGATGGAAGTGACCTTATAAGAGGGGACTAAATCTGGCCTGATAAGAAGGGTGGTCTTTGATGGAAGTGACCTTATAAGAGGGGGACTAAATCTGGCCTGATAAGAAGGGTGGTCTTTGATAGAAGTGACCTTATAAGAGGGGGACTAAATCTGGCCTGATAAGAAGGGTGGTCTTTGATGGAAGTGACCTTATAAGAGGGGGACTAAATCTGGCCTGATAAGAAGGGTGGTCTTTGATGGAAGTGACCTTATAAGAGGGGGACTAAATCTGGCCTGATAAGAAGGGTGGTCTTTGATGGAAGTGACCTTATAAGAGGGGACTAAATCTGGCCTGATAAGAAGGGTAGTCTTTGATGGAAGTGACCTTATAAGAGGGGGACTAAATCTGGCCTGATAAGAAGGGTGGTCTTTGATGGAAGTGACCTTATAAGAGGGGGACTAAATCTGGCCTGATAAGAAGGGTGGTCTTTGATGGAAGTGACCTTATAAGAGGGGGACTAAATCTGGCCTGATAAGAAGGGTGGTCTTTGATGGAAGTGACCTTATAAGAGGGGGACTAAATCTGGCCTGATAAGAAGGGTGGTCTTTGATGGAAGTGACCTTATAAGAGGGGGACTAAATCTGGCCTGATAAGAAGGGTGGTCTTTGATGGAAGTGACCTTATAAGAGGGGGACTAAATCTGGCCTGATAAGAAGGGTGGTCTTTGATGGAAGTGACCTTATAAGAGGGGGACTAAATCTGGCCTGATAAGAAGGGTGGTCTTTGATGGAAGTGACCTTATAAGAGGGGGACTAAATCTGGCCTGATAAGAAGGGTGGTCTTTGATGGAAGTGACCTTATAAGAGGGGGACTAAATCTGGCCTGATAAGAAGGGTGGTCTTTGATGGAAGTGACCTTATAAGAGGGGGACTAAATCTGGCCTGATAAGAAGGGTGGTCTTTGATAGAAGTGACCTTATAAGAGGGGGACTAAATCTGGCCTGATAAGAAGGGTGGTCTTTGATGGAAGTGACCTTATAATAGGGGGACTAAATCTGGCCTGATAAGAAGGGTGGTCTTTGATGGAAGTGACCTTATAAGAGGGGGACTAAATCTGGCCTGATAAGAAGGGTGGTCTTTGATGGAAGTGACCTTATAAGAGGGGGACTAAATCTGGCCTGATAAGAAGGGTGGTCTTTGATGGAAGTGACCTTATAAGATGGAGGACTAAATCTGGCCTGATAAGAAGGGTGGTCTTTGATGGAAGTGACCTTATAAAAGGGGGACTAAATCTGGCCTGATAAGAAGGGTAGTCTTTGATAGAAGTGACCTTATAAGAGGGGACTAAATCTGGCCTGATAAGAAGGGTGGTCTTTGATAGAAGTGACCTTATAAGAGGGGGACTAAATCTGGCCTGATAAGAAGGGTGGTCTTTGATAGAAGTGACCTTATAAGAGGGGGACTAAATCTGGCCTGATAAGAAGGATGGTCTTTGATAGAAGTGACCTTATAAGAGGGGACTAAATCTGGCCTGATAAGAAGGGTGGTCTTTGATAGAAGTGACCTTATAAGAGGGGACTAAATCTGGCCTGATAAGAAGGGTGGTCTTTGATAGAAGTGACCTTATAAGAGGGGGACTAAATCTGGCCTGATAAGAAGGGTGGTCTTTGATGGAAGTGACCTTATAAGAGGGGGACTAAATCTGGCCTGATAAGAAGGGTGGTCTTTGATGGAAGTGACCTTATAAGAGGGAGGACTAAATCTGGCCTGATAAGAAGGGTGGTCTTTGATGGAAGTGACCTTATAAGAGGGGGACTAAATCTGGCCTGATAAGAAGGGTAGTCTTTGATAGAAGTGACCTTATAAGAGGGGACTAAATCTGGCCTGATAAGAAGGGTGGTCTTTGATAGAAGTGACCTTATAAGAGGGGGACTAAATCTGGCCTGATAAGAAGGGTAGTCTTTGATAGAAGTGACCTTATAAGAGGGGGACTAAATCTGGCCTGATAAGAAGGGTAGTCTTTGATAGAAGTGACCTTATAAGAGGGGACTAAATCTGGCCTGATAAGAAGGGTGGTCTTTGATAGAAGTGACCTTATAAGAGGGGACTAAATCTGGCCTGATAAGAAGGGTGGTCTTTGATAGAAGTGACCTTATAAGAGTCCTCCTCTCTACGATACTAATATTCTGTTACTTGTCAAAATTTGTTATTTTTAATGCCACTATGAATTCAACATACCACCTAGTACGAAGACTGTCAGTTTTACTAGACTTGGTACATTACAAACTATGGAAATTTTGTTCTTGGAGATCCAAGAGAGGTTCCACTGCATAACATACTTTTAAATAGGATGGAAAAACAAATAAAAAGCTTTTTGATAGAAACTGCAAATGAAGTTACGCTAAAGCTGTACATCAATGATAACTGCATTGATGGTATAATGGTTAGCAAGCTCGCCTCAAGTGTTGTAGATGGTGGGTTCAAGTGCCAGTCGGGTAAAACCAAAGACTGCAATTGGTATTTGTTGTTCCTCCGCTAAACACACAGAATTAAGGAGTAAGAGCAAAGATTGGTTGGCTCGGAATCAGAATGATGTGTCCAACTGGAGCGACATGTATACCCGTGGACTGTTGTTTCAGTGAGCCAGCACTATTAAATCCAACTCAACCTGTTGGTCTAGTTCAAAACAAATATCCACGAATGTAACTTGTTCTTGCCATGATATACCGGTAGCTGAAATATTGCTTAGTTGGTATTTAACTACATTTAATCACTACATCAATGATCGTTTAATGGCTTCATACCAATTTGATATTCTTTATATGGATCAGCATACTAAAATAGCTGCCTCTACAGTACAACGATATACATGTAGTTTTTTTTTTTTGAAACTACCATTTATCAGGAAACAGCTGGAATTTTCCTTGCATGGTGCTCTATAAATGAACAATATTTTAGCCAGTCAAAAATCCAAGATGGTCCTCAACAAAATGTTTGTTGATCAGAAATTAAAGGCAGCCATCACAACATGAAAAAAAAGTTTAAGAAAGACCCAATGAAGAAATATCAAAATATCTTCTAAGAAACCACACCCCTGATTGAACCAATAATATACAATATCTTCTAAGAAACCACACCCCTGATTGAACCAATAATATACAATATCTTCTAAGAAACCACACCCCTGATTGAACCAATAATAATCAATATCTTCTAAGAAACCACACCCCTGATTGAACCAATAATATACAATATCTTCTAAGAAACCACATCCCTGATTGAACCAATACTATACAATATCTTCTAAGAAACCACACCCCTGATTGAACCAATACTATACAATATCTTCTAAGAAACCACACCCCTGATTGAACCAATAATATACAATATCTTCTAAGAAACCACACCTCTGATTGAACCAATAATATACAATATCTTCTAAGAAACCACACCCCTGATTGAACCAATAATATACAATATCTTCTAAGAAACCACACAACCGATTGAACCAATAATATACAATATCTTCTAAGAAACCACACCCCTGATTGACCCAATAATATACAATATCTTCTAAGAAACCACACCCCTGATTGAACCAATACTATGCAATATCTTCTAAGAAACCACACCCATGATTGAACCAATAATATACATACATAATGGTTGAACAATGAATTAATTATTTATACTAGAGCAGATGTTGATCATACAAGTTTGGGGTAAAAACCTAGGTTTTATACAAAAATTCTAGAATGAAAATTGAATGGTGTCTTCACAATTTTATTTTACTCGGAATAGTAGTCGGGTTCATCTGTCAGTTGGGGGGTTTGGGGTAATAATATTTGGTGTATGTATCAGTTGAGGTAAACAAAGATATGGTGATTGTATCAATTGAGGTAGGCAAATATGTGTAATCTTGAATGTATCAATTGAGGTACACATGTGGTGAATGTATCAATTGAGGTACACATGTGGCGAATGTATCAATAATATTTATGTAAGAAGTATTTGGTGAATGTATCCATTGGGGTACAAATGTGGTGAATGTATCAATTGAGGTACACATGTGGTGAATGTATCAATTGAGGTACACATGTGGTGAATGTATCAATTGAGGTACACATGTGGTGAATGTATCAATTGAGGTACACATGTGGTGAATGTATCAATTTATGTAAGAAGTATTTGGTGAATGTATCCCTTGGGGTACAAATGTGGTGAATGTGTCAATTGGGGTACACGTATTTGGTGAAAGTGTCCTTTGAAGTAAAAAACAGTTGTTGTGAAAGTATTAATTGAGGTAAAACAAAATTGTTATTGGTAATTTGAATATTTCCATTCGGTTGAGACTGAATGTGGCCATGACTCACTAATTCTCTAAAGAGCACATCACTTAGCTTCATTCATACAACCTTTGAACATAATATTATAGATTTGTTACAGGACGAAATTGATTATACAAATTTGGTCAAAGCAATTGAAACGTTGTAGAAGTGATCTATCAGATTTTACCATTTCGTGAGTGATTGATTATTGTTTATCGTCAAAAGAACAATTTTGTTCAGCTAAATCATGTTGAGAGCACGTTACATTTTGATGAGATGATGATGTTACCCTCTTTATGCTAGGCTAACACACTGGTTTTTTTTAATACTAGCTCACTAAAACAACAGTCCGTGAGTAGATATGTTGCCACATTCGGACACTTTATTTTGATTCCGAGCCAACCAGTATTTATTCTTACTCCTAAGTGCTGCGTGACTAGCGGAGAAACAACGAATACAAACATTTTATTGTCTGGTTTTACTCGACCGGGCCGCCAACCCATGGTCTACCGCACTTGGGGCGAGCACATGACCATTAAATCACCGATTTGGTTCGCCATGTATGGGAATCAAACTCACAATTTTAGTGGTGATAAGTACTTGTTACATTGCCAGATGTAAATCTAACTACAATACGACGGCACAAGAATGGAATACATAGTATAACTTTCCATTGTAAACTGATGTCATTACTCTATTCAACGTTAATTTTATTTTGTACGCGAAAAGCGGACAATAAAAACATTGGGTCCAGTTAAGCAATTTGTACTTATGATTATTGTATACCAGACCAAAAAAAATCGAAAAATAAGTTAAACCTAATTCCATATATTTACTACATGTAATTTGATCTCATGATAATTAATATTTGTGTAGCGGCTTTGTAAATGAGAAACCACCTTACCGAGACAAGGTCTCTGTGTGCACAAATTATTTCTGGTACACAGCTTTATTAATATTAATTAAATCTTAAATTAAAATAAAATAATAAAACTTTCTATTTTGTAATTCCCCAAATACCTTTCATAATGTACAGTCATGTATTTCCGTCAAGAAATATTTAGTCGTGGCGACTGTTTATCAGTGTTTAATAAGATATCATAATACATGTATTTCATTTTAACAGTTGTTAAATAACCATATCATTATCATTCATCAATTTCAATCTGTCATGTTAATACTTAATCAAATTTCAGTTTAAAGTTGTCTTTTTCAAGCGTATTTTTTTTTTATAATGTTTACCCTTTTTGTCAATTTCTATAGATACTGCAAGCAAAACAGATCTGTTTAAATATTGAAAATAAATATGCATATGTTTATCGTTTGATCGTGTAATATAAATAAAAAACCTTTTGAATTTTATTTCAACCTAATATTTACACTTGATTTATATTTTACTTATATTTGACATCGGAAACGAAGTCTATAGAAACAGGTATACCTAGACCCTTTTCACGAGAATGATAGATTGATAACTGCATTATTAATGGATTTAAAATTCTGAAATATCTAATCTTCTGTAAATAGACTACCCGTAGTTTTGTATATATTTTGATATATACTCTCAATGTATTATTGACTGACGCTATTTGTTTCAACAGTTCAGGATTTTTTAGTGATTGTAGACGACCACTTCAACATTTGTCACGTATTGGTATGTATAAAGCTGTAATTTTTATTTTTATATTTTATTTTATTTTTATTAAAATGCGACAGGTCGGTGGTTTTCTCCGGATACTCCAGTTTCCTCCAACAATAAAACTGACCGCCAGGATATGACTGAAATATAATTGAAAGTGGCATTAAACACCATAACTCTTACCCTAACCTTAACCCTGTTTTTGGAAATTTATTAAAAATTTTGGGTGTTTATCTCCATTTCCAACACTATTTCAGACGGTTATGGCGTTGTCATCAGTTAAAACCGACCATCATGATATGAAAAATTGGCGAAAGTGGCGTTAAACAGCTATAACCCACAACAAAACAATGATTTCGACAACAAAGGAAAATGTACATTGTCAAAAACATAGGAAGTACCGCGAGTACAGAAAATCGCAGATTAATTCAATCTACCATCGTAGCTACAGCCAACATTGATCCTATATATGGTATCTTTGCTTGAGAAAAAAACACAAGAGTTTACGGTTCTTCAGCTAGATATACGATTTGGTCAAACCATATCCGTTACATCTCATCTAATCGTGCATCATAAAGATCGGGTAAGAATAAAGACTGTTCAGCTCAGAGTCGAGTTCATGTACACGAGAGGAGGGGCATGTTCTACGTCATGTTTCACTATAAAATTTAAGCTCTGTCTGTTGGCATAGTTCAAAGCAAACACGCCATTATCTATCAGCAAAAGAGTAACTTGCTCTCGCCATGCTTAGCTGAAAATTGTGTCACCTGGCGTTAAGCACACTCACTCACTCTTTGAAATTGAACTCGCAAACCGTGGTAAGTGAGTGATTGTTGTTTATAAAGCAAACGAACCAATTTTCAGCTATATCATGGCGAGACCAAGTTACTTGATGAGATAATGATGATATCTGTTTTGTACTAGACACACACGCCAACTTGTTTTTTAAGTACTAGACACTGAAGCAATATTCCACAGATAGACATCTCGCTCCAATCGGACACATTATTCTGACTGACAGCCAACCCGTTTTTGTTTTTACTTCTGAATGTTGCGTGCTTATCGGAGAAGCATAAATACGAATTTTCTAGTCTGGTTTTTAATCGCGCATGCTATTCACATGATTCAGAATTAAACGTGTCGAGCACATTAAATAATACATCAACATTTTTACGCTCACTGAGGCGGTTTTTAACCGTAATGTTGATAAACTTCCACAAATGGGTGTAAATCCAATTACCATTCGATTACCTGCTTACTATGTTAAATTACAACATGATAATTAACAATCTTTACAACGAGCGGAGATGTATTGTCCAAATACAAATTATTTATAATATTTTGAAAGGTATAGGAAAAACATTTCAATTTACGTTTACAACATAAAACTATCTCGTATCGACTAAACAAATATGCTATGCTACAAACGCAAAGTTTCTTTTCAACCGAAGAACTAATTTATCGATAAAATCCCATGATAAGGAATTACAAAAATATTTATTGGAAAACAGATTTGAGACTATTTATCCGTGATTAAGCTTCTTTGTGGATGCCCAGAATGCCTTTAAAGAAAGGTAAGACAGATTTGGTTTTTTCCCCCTTCATTTCTAAATAAAGGTTATGGTTATGGTGTTTAACGCCACTTTTAACAATATTTCAGATATATCGTGGCAGTCAGCTTTATTGGTGGTGGAGACCGGAGTACCCGGAGAAAACCAACGACCTGTCGCAAGTAATTGACACTTTATCACTTATTGTTGTATCGAGTACACCTCGCCATGAGTGGGATTCAAACTCATGACGTTAGTGGTGATAGGCACTAATTGAACAGGTAGTTGTAAATCCAACTATGATACGATCACGACCACGACGACCGTCTAGATAATTATTTGGTCAAATGTTTGTCAATTTAATTTTTATTTTTCGCCTTCTTTGGAAAAACAAGTTAATGGTGAAGTTACTATGATACACAGAATTTGCCCCATTCTCTTTTAAGCTAAACTATGACCGATTGAATGTTGTTTAATGTCAAATTCGTAGCAGTTCAGCTGTATTCATAATTTGACAAGAACAAATTTACATACGATACAACGGGTAAATGGTAAACATTGAAATGGATACTGATTGTCACAAGTGTCAGAGGAAGATAATGTAACATGAATGGTAAACATTGAAATGGACACTGATTGTCAGAAGTGTCAGAGGAAGATATTGTAACATGAATGGTAAACATTGAAATGAACACTGATTGTCACAAGTGTCAGAGGAAGATATTGTAACATGAATGGTAAACATTGAAATGGACACTGATTGTCACAAGTGTCAGAGGAAGATATTGTAACATGAATGGTAAACATTGAAATGAACACTGATTGTCACAAGTGTCAGAGGAAGATATTGTAACATGAATGGTAAACATTGAAATGGATACTGATTGTCACAAGTGTCAGAGGAAGATATTGTAACATGAATGGTAAACATTGAAATGGATACTGATTGTCACAAGTGTCAGAGGAAGATATTGTAACATGAATGGTAAACATTGAAATGAACACTGATTGTCACAAGTGTCAGAGGAAGATATTGTAACATGAATGGTAAACATTGAAATGGATACTGATTGTCACAAGTGTCAGAGGAAGATATTGTAACATGAATGGTAAACATTGAAATGGATACTGATTGTCACAAGTGTCAGAGGAAGATATTGTAACATGAATGGTAAACATTGAAATGGATACTGATTGTCACAAGTGTCAGAGGAAGATATTGTAACATGAATGGTAAACATTGAAATGAACACTGATTGCCACAAGTGTCAGAGGAAGATATTGTAACATGAATGGTAAACATTGAAATGGATACTGATTGTTACAAGTGTCAGGGGAAGATATTGTAACATGAATGGTAAACATTGAAATGGATACTGATTGTCACAAGTGTCAGAGGAAGATATTGTAACATGAATGGTAAACATTGAAATGTATACTGATTGTCACAGGTGTCAGGGGAAGATATTGTAACATGAATGGTAAACATTGAAATGAACACTGATTGCCACAAGTGTCAGAGGAAGATATTGTAACATGAATGGTAAGCATTGAAATGAACACTGATTGCCACAAGTGTCAGAGGAAGATATTGTAACATGAATGGTAAACATTGAAATGGACACTGATTGTCACAAATGTCAGAGGAAGATATTGTTACATGAATGGTAAACATTGAAATGGACACTGATTGTCACAAGTGTCAGAGGAAGATATTGTAACATGAATGGTAAACATTGAAATGGATACTGATTGTTACAAGTGTCAGAGGAAGATATTGTAACATGAATGGTAAACATTGAAATGGATACTGATTGTCACAGGTGTCAGGGGAAGATATTGTAACATGAATGGTAAGCATTGAAATGAACACTGATTGCCACAAGTGTCGGAGGAAGATATTGTAACATGAATGGTAAACATTGAAATGAACACTGATTGCCACAAATGTCAGAGGAAGATATTGTAACATGAATGGTAAACATTGAAATGGATATTGATTGTCACAAGTGTCAGAGGAAGATATGGTAACATGAATGGTAAACATTGAAATGGACACTGATTGTCACAAGTGTCAGAGGAAGATATTGTAACATGAATGGTAAACATTGAAATGAACACTGATTGCCACAAGTGTCAGAGGAAGATATTGTAACATGAATGGTAAACATTGAAATGGACACTGATTGTCACAAATGTCAGAGGAAGATATTGTAACATGAATGGTAAACATTGAAATGGATACTGATTGTCACAAGTGTCAGAGGAAGATATTGTAACATGAATGGTAAACATTGAAATGGACACTGATTGTCACAAGTGTCAGAGGAAGATATTGTAACATGAATGGTAAACATTGAAATGGACACTGATTGTCACAAATGTCAGTGGAAGATATTGTAACATGAATGGTCAACATTGAAATGGATACTGATTGTCACAAGTGTCAGAGGAAGATATTGTAACATGAATGGTAAACATTGAAATGGACACTGATTGTCACAAGTGTCAGAGGAAGATATTGTAACATGAACGGTAAACATTGAAATGAACACTGATTGCCACAAGTGTCAGAGGAAGATATTGTAACATGAATGGTAAACATTGAAATGAACACTGATTGCCACAAGTGTCAGGGGAAGATATTGTAACATGAATGGTAAACATTGAAATGGACACTGATTGTCACAAATGTCAGAGGAAGATATTGTAACATGAATGGTAAACATTGAAATGGAAACTGATTGTCACAAATGTCAGAGGAAGATATTGTAACATGAAAGGTAAACATTAAAATGTATACTGATTGTCACAAGTGTCAGAGGAAGATATTGTAACATGAATGGTAAACATTGAAATGAACACTGATTGTCACAAGTGTCAGAGGAAGATATTGTAACATGAATGGTAAGCATTGAAATGGATACTGATTGTCACAAGTGTCAGGGGAAGATATTGTAACATGAATGGTAAGCATTGAAATGGATACTGATTGTCACAAGTGTCAGAGGAAGATATTGTAACATGAATGGTAAACATTGAAATGAACACTGATTGCCACAAGTGTCAGAGGAAGATATTGTACCATGAATGGTAAACATTGAAATGGACACTGATTGTCACAAGTGTCAGGGGAAGATATTGTAACATGAATGGTAAACATTGAAATGGATACTGATTGTCACAAGTGTCAGGGGAAGATATTGTAACATGAATGGTAAACATTGAAATGGATACTGATTGTCACAAGTGTCAGAGGAAGATATTGTATCATGAATGGTAAACATTGAAATGAACGCTGATTGCCACAAGTGTCAGAGGAAGATATTGTAACATGAATGGTAAACATTGAAATGGATACTGATTGTCACAAGTGTCAGAGGAAGATATTGTACCATGAATGGTAAACATTGAAATGGATACTGATTGTCACAAGTGTCAGGGGAAGATATTGTAACATGAATGCATTCTTTTCCTTTGATCTTTGTATGGTTTATGTACCAGAATACAAGCAATAGCTAAGAACAATGGAATAATACACGTAGATACGAGATATTGTAGTTTTATTATTCTCAGAGAGCCGTGCAATAATCAACGACCTACATGTGGTACCGGTATTGCATGGCTTCATGTTACAAATCATTTATACCACGGTTTGTCGAGTTAAACCTTGGTATAAATATTACATAGATAAGGTCTGAAATTTGTTTTACAATCGGCACTTCTCTACTTTTACATGCAATGACTGTATCATATTTTTCAAAGGGGGAGATAACTACTACAATAAAACAGTCCTCCTTCTTGCCTGAACATATATAACATGTTAACGCCCTATTTATATCCTGCTACCAACAATGTTCTTTTCTGCTGAGAAAAATAAAATAAAATATTGTTAGAATTTAAACCTTTCATCTTCCTGATAAGACCACTGTCAGTAGCAATTAAAAAACTAATTGGAGAATTTGAGTGTAATAGTTCAATATATTTAAACGTATTATATTTAAATAAACATTGAAGTCGAGTTTAAAGCGACTTTAAATTTGAATTTATTGGGGCATAATTTTAATTGACCTCGTACATACTATTAAAAAGTCTACATTATTGCTTTCTTCAACTAAAATCTACAATAACAAAAAGTACACAAAGTTCAAAATAACCCCACTTTTGAATTAAAATCCCACAACGTGATTTTCTGATAAAAGGTGAACTCTATATTTGTAACCAAAGTTGTGTAGATATAAATTAAAACATTTTATTACCGTGCCAATGAATAATTTTGAAGATGAATTTTTTCAAACACAATTGGAAATATGATTCACTTGGCTGATGGTAAGTACTAACTAAATATACTCTATTTTTCTTTCGTGTTTCTTGTATAAGTTTTGTATGAATAAAGGATTATTTGTTGTAATCAAGTGAAATAGGAAGAGTTTAAAGATACCAAATGGGTAATCAGAAGCAGTAAATCGAAGGACAGATGATATAATGGCCAACAGTTTGAAGGTACCAAAGGGGTAATCATAAGTTTTAAATCGAAGAAGGACAGACAACACAATGGACACAAGTTTGAAGGTACCAACGGGGTAATCAGAAGCTGTAAATGGAAGGACAGACAATACAATGGCCAAACAACAATAAAAATAGCATTGCTCTTGAGTTGAATTGGCATGAGATATAAATAGTTTCCTTCATGTTCACTTCACCCACCATGTCACTGTCAAAGGCTATTTTTTGTACTAGAAAATAACTATGTCATCAGCTGTTTTATTTCTATTTTGACAGATTATCTTTCATCAAAGAGAAATAAAATCATTAGCGATACACATGTAGGAGTGGATAACATGATGTCTAAAAGATTTCGAACTCGTCCTCTTGGAGACATTGTCCCAGAGAGTAGAGCAGAACTTCAAGTGGAAAAGGCGCTTTTCAAGACCAACATGAGATTACTTTCTGATATGATCATTACCGGGAAACATCCACATTCGTTGCATAATCCACTTTGGACCCATGATTCATACAGCAATCCACAACGACTATTTCTTTCACGAAGCGAGAGACTCCGGAAAGTTAACGACGCGGAATATCAGTCTAAATTTACAACTGAAATACAGGAAAGAGTTGTTAGTGCCGACCAGACAAGACTAGATGTGTCTCGATTATTGCAATATCAAACATCGGTTTGTGACCGGCATTTCCGACATGATCCGGTTAAAATTAGAAATGCGCACTGTGACGTTTTAGGACCTTATTATTGCACAGACTGCATTAAGCTGCGAAAAAGAAATAATAGTGTAAGAACGCATCAGACAAATTTTCCTAAAATAGAAGTTCACCCAAGGAGTTTGGTTGCTCCGGATAAAGTCGACAGAGTACTCATGTCGAGAGAGAAAATAGCACTGAATGGAAATATGTCGTCTCCTTTCACGAATTCCGAAACGCCTGTTGGGTATAACGAGAATGTATACCTTCCGGTATACACAGAAAATGAAGTTCACGAGAGACTCCGTAATTCATTCAGAGAAAAAAGTTCAAGTTGTTCTCCACGAAGTCCACGATCACCTTTGTGTTCATACAGAGGTAATATGTTCAAGGAACTTTCAACAGCAAGTTCAAACGCGCCACCAATGCAAATGAAAGTTTCAGTAACGTTTTCTACTCTGCCTAAATACTAACATGATCAAACCATTATTCGTATCAAGTGTTTTTAGATCTGTGAATGCAATGAGTTTTCTCTAGATAGTGTATATTTTTGTTGAGAAAACGTCCTTTGTATAATTATTAAGAATTTTAGACGTCATGTAATATCATATTTACATCATTGAATATTCACAAGACCACGAGGTTCAGTATTGGAAAGAAAAACAAAATTGTTTTCTCTTATAAAAATGTTTTATTCAAACAAAATATATACGAGATATTGATGTGGATAATATATATTAAATGTGGTTCAAGATACTATGTTTTAACCATCAGCCATATTTAATAGTTTGCTGATGATTTAGCATCAGTTAATATATGAGTAACATGACGGGTGTCTTATAAGAGGCAGGAATTGATTACACTTCACGAGACCTGGGTTCATCCCCGGCGTTTGGTGAGTTCCGTGTTTCTGATCTTTTTAGTTTTCTGTGTTGTGTTTTTGTTTTGTTTGTCTTCGTTCTGTCTCTTATGTGCCCACTTTTGCCAGTTTCTCTGGATTATCAATTCCCGATTGCCCCTTAAATATGGCACATAGCTGTCACGTGAGATAAATAGCCTCATCCTAAATTCAGACTACAGTAGGTTCTTTTTGGTATATTTACATGGTACATATTAAATTAAACATATCAAGTAATCAGCCAAACAATGTTATAACGAGAACATTTGTATAATTGAAAATAATGGTTGGAATTCGTTGTGTGGTAATATTTATTTGGTAGTCATAGCCACGTATTAAATATGAAAAATAGATAGAATATAAAACAATTAGCTTTTGCTTTTGCTTTTGTGTTTTTTCTTTGTTTCTTTGCTTAGAAACAAACACAAAACACAAAAGCAAATAACACCAAAAAAAATAAAATAAAAATAAAAAATAAAAAGGAGCAAAAAAAAACAAAAACAAAGCAAAACAAAAGAAAAACAATAAAGTACAAGATAGTTAGACAAACCAATACTACACTCAAGTCGGACATTATCCTTACTTCGAGCCAAACAGTATTTACTGTTACTACTTAATGCTGCAAGCTTATCGGAAAAACAGGACAAACCATTTTCATAGTCTGAGGTTTTTGCCCGATGGTCCTACTTATAAACCTTTCTCACTCGGTAAAAATGCGCCAAGACATTACACTGAAAAGTCGATTAAGCGCAAAACTTACCGAAATACCAAACATAGATATTGATAAACATTTATTGGTTATTAGAATGAGAAATCTGAAGAACAATGTCACCTGTTGTTTAGGTTTCCTGGGTGACCGGATTACATAACCGACTTATCTGTTGTCTTAAGTTGACGGACAAAATAAATATGGTAAGAGATTTATTTTTAATATTCTGGGGTTCTCAATATGCCTATTGTTTTAAATGTTGTGATAAAGTAATAACATTATCAACTGTCAATTGTTGCTTCATAGATAATGATGTTGTTCAATTTGAAATTTAGATAAAAATCGTGAGAGTTAAGATAAAAACAAACGCGAATTTATGAAAATTCTTGACGAGGTTTCGTAATGATAATTGTAATCTCTAGGCTAAAATATTTGTGCACAATATTCGAGTTCATTCAATTTTCAACAGTTTGTCAAGAGAGAAATTAAATACAATTCGACAACTACCACAAAAATCAAAGAATCCAATGACTATTTAATAAATCCAATGAGAATGTTTGTATTTAATATCTTCAGTTGACCTCCATAATAAGTAATACCACAGTAAAATAAGTTCTCGAAATGAAAAGAAAGTTAAACAGTGAGGATCAACAAACTATTCAACTGATATCAAAACAAACAAATACCTATGGCTTCTACGAATTGTTTCTTAATTGTGCCAATTAATTAATCTATGACAAAGCTGGTAATATTTGGCAAATAATTAGCCTATGACAAGAATATAAGCAAACGAAGGGGTAATCGAGAATTGACAAACTAGATACACTTGCAACATTGAGCACACACGACACAGGACGAAAACAAACAAAACAGAAGTAAAACACAACACACAAAGCGAATAAGATGACCACCAAAACAATCGGGGATGAACCCAGATGCTCGCGAACGGATGGCGGGTCCTGCCTCTTATAAGACACCCGTCATGTTACTCAAATAGACGCAGGATACCACAATCCGCAAATAAAGACAAACAACACAATAAGACACGAACCTCCTACAAACAACTGGGGTTAGTGATGAGTTGTACAGTGGTCGTGATCGTATGGTAGTTGGATTTACAACTACCAATGCATTCGGTGCATAGGTACAACAGTATGCAACAAAGTTTGTCAGTAATTTGTGGTATGTAATATCCGTGGCCGGGCATTAAATATAGACAGTGTTTGTTTCTACATATCTAATCTAGAACTCTAAAGCTAAAGATACAAAGTAACATATAGAGTACATAACATGTAAACACCACGTATATATGCTCCGCCCACTCTCTCGTTGGTTACTATAATTTCATTCATAAATCTGTATGTTACATCCCTTCCTTGTTTTCAGATAAGAAACATTTAATTAATTACAATACACAGAAATAAATTTAAACTTTTGAATCTTTAATGTCAAGTCCAAATCTTGAAAGTAACGTGAATAATTAGTTTTTCAAATATTAATTTCTTTCATGGTTAAAGATAAAGAAATAAATCTGTCGCTTATTCTCTCCCTATCTCACAGACAAACACAACTAATGTCTCTAAATCCAATTAATCTGTTTGATTTCACGGTCAACTGAGAGTCTCTTCCAATTTATCGCACTGCGGTCGGTCGTGTAAAGTTTAGATCACAAAGTCATTAAATTTGTCTGGCATCTTCCTCAGCCTGTGCGGTCTGACTCTAACAATGTTTTGACGGTTGTCGCAATGTGTATTTCTTTCGAATGTTCTGAAATAAGGACGCACATGTGAAACGTTACTGTAGATAATATGTCCGTTATTTGACATTAACATAACACTTGTTCCTCTTTGTCTCACAACTTTGTACGGTTTATCTTCATATCGGCTAGACATTTTACTCTCTTCTCTTCGCAATAAAATAACATTTGTCCTATTCGATATTTTTGAAAGTCGTTGCTCATTCTTTTGTTGGCATAGTATTTAATTTTTTGTTTCTGCTCTTTGTCTCTGTTTTTTTTTTAACGAATGTGGTACTTTGAATTTTGACATTTCTGGCACTTTTGTCATAGCGGTTTATTGAATAAAAGTTCTGCTGGTGTACGACCCGTTGTTAAATATGGTGTGTTTCAGTATTGTAATAGGAACGTATAAAGTTCGTTATGCCAGTTTTCGTTTTCAGCTCGGGCTGCTCTGCTAGCTTTCTTTAATGACTTATTAAAGTTCTCTACTAGTCCATTTGCTCTTGCCCAATAAGAGGTTACACGTGTATGTTTAATCACTAATTCCTCTAAATATGACTTGAATTCTTCTGATACGAATTGGCTTCCGTTGTCTGACACAAGTTCGTTACATATTCCATGCACAGTAAATATTTTTCTTAACTTGTTTATAATTGTAGCACTAGTAATTGAACAAGCAATTTCGACCTCTGGAAATCTTGAGTAATAGTCGATCACAACAAGAAGGTATTCATTGTTTGTAAACGGACCGGTTAAATCAATTCCAAGTTTCTTCCACGGACGGTCTGATAGTTTGGTTGTATTTACTGGCGATGCTTCAGTCGGGTTTGCCATAATTTGACATGCATGACATGTTTTTATCATTTCTTCTAAATCTTTATCCATTCTCGGCCACCAAACTTTTTCACGTCACAGTTGTTTTGTTTTCAAGACACCTTGATGGTTCTCATGAGCAAGTAGAAGAATACGTTGGCGGAGTTTGCGCGGAATTACCAGTTTTCGTCCTTTCAGTATGATATACTCATGAACGGTTAAATCCTTGCGTACTATAAAATACGGTTTTAATTCACCTTCCTTTGTCCATTTGTTTTTCTCGATACATTCTCGAATTTTGCATACTGTTTTGTCTTTTTCTGAACCTTCTTGTATTTCGGCGATTGTCATCGCTTTTTGCACAGCATTTTGCGAAACATAACACACAAATTGTTCAGTACTTTCATAGTCATTTTCTATTGATTCAGCTCCCGGCGAACGCGATAAGATGTCAGCTGCGTTTAAATGACCTGGTAAATATTTAACAACACATTCGTGCTGCTGAAGATCTAACACCCATTTCTGAATTCTAGCAGGTGCTTCGTGAACACTTGTAAAAATCCTCTCTAACGGTTTATGATCTGTATATACGGTAAAACACATTCCGTAAAGATACATGTTAAATCGCTAAATAGCCCAATACATACTTAATGCTTCTCTCTCGGTCTGCGAGTAGCGTCTTTCTACGGGACTTAAAGTTCTACTTGCATAAGCTACCGGCTTAAAATTTCCATCTGATTGTTTCTGGTTTAATATGACTCCTAAACCAAAAGGGTTGCCGTCGACAATAATGTTCGTTTCCGGGTTCTGGTTGTAATAGCTCATTACGTCGGCGCTAGTTAGTCTTTGTTTCAATGTTTCGAACGCGATTTGCTGTTCACTATTCCATTGCCATTTAACTTCTTTTCTCGTTAATTTTCTTAACGGTTCGGTAAGTGTAGCGAAATCACGAATATATTTTGCACACAAGTTAACTAATCCAAGGAAACTCTTCACTTCAGTCGGATTTTCCGGAACTATGAAGTTATTTACGGCTTTGATTTTCGCTGTATCTGGTTTCACGCCCTCTGTAGACAATGTATGTCCTAAGAATTTTAGTTGTGACTTGTTAAATTCACATTTTGCTTTGTTGAGCGTAAGATTTTTCTCACGTAACCTTTGCAATACCAATCGTAGCGTTTTATCGTGTTGCTCTTGGTTTTTCGTGAATATGATAATATCGTCAGCATTGTTTCTACAGTTGGGTATGTCCTGAAGTATTTGTTGTATAATTCGCTGATGAATTTCGGGTGCAGAGTTAATACCGAACATCAAACGTTTGTACCTATACAGGCCTTTATGACACACGAATGTGGTGATAAATCGTGATTGTTCATCTAATTCTATCTGATGAAACGACTGAGATAAATCAAGTCTCGAAAATACGGACGACCCGTTAATTTGCTGAATTATGTCTTCGATATTAGGCATTGGGAATCTTTCTCTCTGTACTGCTTTATTAGCGTATCGCATATCGACACAAATACGGATGTCTGAATTCGCTTTCGGAACAACAACTAGGGGCGAGACCCATGGAGTTGGACCCTGAACTTTTTCAATTACATCGGAATCTTCTAACTCTTTCAATTTATGTTCTAATTGTTTCTTCATTTTAAACGGAATTTTGCGTGCCGTTTGCGCAACTGGTTTGATGGATTCGTCAACGTGAAACTCTAATTTGAAATCTTTTAATTTTCCTAAACCTGTAAATCTGTCCTGATATGACCCTAAGATTTCATCGGTGGTTGACTTATGCATACAATTTACTGATCCTATGTGTAACAAACCTAACTCTGTCGCTGATTTACGACCTAATAATGGCTTTCCATTGCCTGCAATAACATGAAATTCTATCACACACGTTTCATTGTTTACAGTTGCATTCATTTTAGTTTTCTCCAATTAACGGTATTGGTTTTGAACTGCCATATGGAAATATTTTTGTAGTTGTTTTCTCAAGCATGCTTTTTCGAGTTTTCAGCTTTTCAAAAGTTTGCTTGTCAATTGCATTGATAGATGAACCTGAATCAATAAGAAAATTAATTGACTGACCCTCAATTTCAATTGAAATTATAGCATCATCCTTGTCACTTAACGTGAAAATTTCCTGGTCGCTTTCTTCCTCAAAATATTGGTTCAATGAATTTACTTTCCCGGTTTTGAATTGTTTAGTTTTACAGACTTTTGCAAAATGTCCGGACTTTCCACATTTTCTACAAATGGCGTCTCGAGTTATTTGGCATTCCTTCCCATAATGTTCACTTCGGCCACAACGATAGCATTGCGCTGTTCGACGGGTAAAATTTGTCGGAGGTGGTCTGTTAAATGTTCTAGGTGCTCCCCTCGGCTTGAATTGAGTTCGTTTCTTCTTTTGTACTTTGTTAACTTCTTCCTCTTTTGTATCTTTTGTTGAATCTTCACCTTTATCCATTTTCGATGCGTGTGTTACTGAAAGTTCATACGTTCTAGCAATCTTGCGAACTTTGTCTAATGTCAGATTTTCAACGGCAAGTAATTTCCGACGTAGTTCTGTAGAATTACACCCATCTACAACTTGATCACGGATCATGTCTTCGTTTTGATCAACTGTATACTCACACGAAACAGAAAGTTTCGAAAGTCTGACAATGAAATTATCTATTGTCTCGTCTTCCTTTTGCTTTGCGTGACGAAATACATGTCTTTCAAACGATATATGTTTTCTCGGTTTGAAGTAGTCACTTAATGCGGCAACTGCTTGATCGTATTTAGTACCTGTATTGTCAAGTGTCTCAATAATGTCTTGTACCTCTTCTCCGGCTACGTGTAAAAGAAAAGCACGTTTCTGTTCATCTTTTGTAACTCCTGTTGCTTTCAAATAGTACTCGAATCTTTTGAAATATTGTTCCCATGCTTTAGAAAGGCTTGTATTATCTCCAAGCACTTTAAATGAACTAGGCGCACGAAGATTCAAATTTCCTGCATACTTAAAAAAAAATGTCAAAAATTGTCGAATTTAATCACAGTTTTGAATATCGGAATTTAATCCATTTCTGAAACACTTTGTTTTTCGGAATCTAATCCAATTGTCAATTGTTTTTAAAGATCCCATCCTTAGTCGCCAATGTAATATCCGTGGCCGGGCATTAAATATAGACAGTGTTTGTTTCTACATATCTAATCTAGAACTCTAAAGCTAATGATACAAAGTAACATAAAGAGTACATAGCATGCAAACACCACGTACATATGCTCCGCCCACTCACTCTCGTTGGTTACTATAATTTCATTCATGAATCTGTATGTTACACGGTAGGTAAGCGGTTTTTCTCCAGGTACTCCGGTTTCCTCCACCAATAAAATTAACCCCCACGATATAGCTGAAATATTGTTGAAAGTGGCGTTAAACACCATAACCATAACCCTGGGGCATCGTACATCGTTTTATGCGGACAGTGTTACGGACATCACATCACGGACGTAGGAACGTAAAGACACACAATAAGACAACGTTGTTAGGTACAAGAAACTGAACGAATACAAACAAAACAGGCAACCACAAAACAGATGAAGAACATGTACAAAAGATATGGCAATCTGACAATATTTGAAGAAAAGTTATGGGAAGCTAGAGTATAATTGTATAAAAGAGTACCACCAGACCAAGGATTAGAACAGAGGCACGACACTGAAAATGTACATTTACGTATAAATTAATGTGGACACAACCATAGTATTATCACTGAAAATGTACATTTACGTATAAATTAATGTGGACACATCCATAGTATTATCACTGAAAATGTACATTTACGTATAAATTAATGTGGACACATCCATAGTATTATCACTGAAAAGATAGCAAACACTAATATAAAATGACACAATATATTAAATTTTTTTTCAGAAATGAATTCGCGTGACATCAACATCTTGTCAATACATTGTTTGCACGTTTTTGTTTGTTGAAATATATCACACCATTTTAATGTATCCGAATACATTATCTGTTTATATGAATAATTAATTAAATCAAACAAGTATTAGGATGTGTACAAAATGCACAAGACATAACAGATAGTGCTGGTAATAAACAAACTGATTACAAAGCAACACAACATAATTTTAGCTTCGTGTAATAAAGTATATACTTTGTGAGTAAACGGATGATTGGTGTTTAACACAAGGTGAGAAAGATCTCAGTTATAGCATGGAGAGAACAAAAACATGCAAAGTAAAACGATGCTAGTTATCAGAAACAATTGCCCACACAGAGAGTTGTCAAATCTAATCGTGACGCTTATTTTTTCTCATCATTGCTGCATGTTTCACACAAATACAAATTTAAAATTGGTTCTTTGACGAAACCCGTGACGCAGAGGCGGTTTCCTTCCTTTGGACTGTAAAACGTATACCTATATCAATTAAGGATATATTATCTGTATAATGAGTGTTTTTTGGCAAATATATTTGTTATGTAACATGTGTGCCCATGAACGTTTCACTTTCCCCACTATTGAACCGGTCGTGTAGCGAAATCACTTTCACAGTTTATTGCGTAGAAATGATTTTTCATAATATTTTCGTTGTAGTTAACTCGGACAATACCACTCCTTGCTCTAGTCAGTTTACTATCAACAAACAGTGTAGTATGTGTAGATGATACTAGGTTTATAGGACTCGGCTACAACATATTACTTGGTAACCCAGATGGTGGGAATCTGGCTCATACAGGTGTAGATGTGGGGATCAAAACTACCAGACATATTCTACGATTAACAGGAGATGCCCTGACTGATTTGATTGTTACTGATGGACAAACGAATTGCATACAACACAATACGACTTTTATTTTCTATGGACCACAATCATATCAGGATTATCTTCTAGGAGACATCGTGACATCCGGTAAATGGCTAAAATAAACAGTATTATCTTTTATTTCAAAGAAACATTATACAATGGTACTTTAACCTTTTAACCTAACCTGAAATAATTCGAAATCCTCTGTAATATAGAATTAACCAATTAGAACCTTCGGAATAAATGCTGTTTAGTTAAAAAGGTTTCATTATATGTTTTTTTTTTAAATTATAACTACCCTCGAAGCATTAGGATTCTTGATTAAAAAATAAACTCTCAACAAACGTTACCTGTCATATTTGTTATAAATCGTGTGATATATAGTCATATGATGCTTTATGTAACGATACATATATTCCCCATGTTCTCTCTAAAACCTGAGTAGATTGTTACGTTACGGTGCACAGCTTTTTGTCAATGACGTTGTACAGATAGTGCTACAAAGGTTTTTGTTAATGTACGTAGTATTTGCGAATCGTGACGCCATTCTTACAGTGTATACATTTTGTGGAATCGTTTTGCAATAAATAAAAGAAAACGTATACTATTCAATTATTAACTACCTTGTACTCTGGTGGTTTTATTACAATCGTATTACAACTGAACTAACATCGACCTATAACATCATTGCCTATTACCACTAAATTTATTAGTTCAATTCCCTCCCTTGGCGAGGTATACAATATACAACCTGCATGTGGTAAAGTTTAACAGGGACTTGCCACTGTTGTTTGCACTCCTCCATCAATACTGCCACGAAATAACTTAAATGTTGCTGACTGTATCATTAAGCACACATAACTCAACCAAAGCTAGACCAATATTAATAATTTGTCAATTTTTCAAAATAATGAAGAATATCAGTTAGATATTTAGAGGGGGGTAAGAATTTTAATTTATTTTTCAGTCAAGTAAACCGTTGATTATAACGAATACAATTGCTAGATTATGTAATATGTGCGCTATTGTGCGAAATGCTCACTGTAAATGGGTGATTGTTGCTTAACTTCAAGTCAACAATTTGTCAACTACTAGTACATCGTGGCTATAAAAAGAAAGTACAGTTTATATTTTTTCCGAGATAACGATGATATTTGGTATGTACTAGACCAACCTGCTGAGTTAAACTTTGAGAGTGCAGTCTTACTGAAAGAGTACAGAGGTAGATATGACGAGACACCTTATCCTGACGTAATGCTGCATATGCAGCGGAGAAGCAGCTAATAACAATTTTATAGTCTTCTGTTTAACCAGGCTGGTGATCGAACAACCAAATTACGGCACTAACTATTACACATTCGATCCGGTTCAAATGAGTATATGTCAAAGCGTAGATTTAAATATTTACAATATGTGATTGCGTAATTAATGAGTCTGATATGTTTGTTAGGATTATATTTTGTTTGGTGCACGAATCCTGTAAAAACATACTAGTATAATATATTTCTAGGCCCTGGTGACAGCGATATCATGCCATACGCCTTCACTCAAAGCACAGGCAAGTAATATTTGCATATGTATGTTATCATTAAATATAATAATAATCAAGTAATCAGGTAAAAAATTAATCAATGTCTCAAGAATCGTAAGATTTCAATGTCAGATGGTGTTCGTGTCGTTTAACAGTAACACGATGGGTGTCACGTGTGGAGCAAGAACTACCTACCATTCCGGAGCACCTGAATGCATCCCAGGTTTTTAGTGGGTTCGTTTTGTTCGATCTTTAGTATGCTGTGTAATGTTTAGTATTTCGCTGTTTGTCCATTTTGCCAAATTGTTGGTCATTGTCTGTCCGTCTTCGATGTACGGCTTCTGATTATCCATTTAGTATCGTCAAACTTTTCTTTTGTCCTAATGCCATTAATCTCGCGTTCAGTTATATTGATGATGTAAAACAAATAACAAAAAAACTTCCTCTGCCTCATGTGTTTTACATTTGCCTCAAATTTGACACTTTCAACAATTGCTCAGCTATATCTTGGCGGTCAGTGTTATTGGTAGAGGAACTGGAATATACGGCGAAAACCACCGACCTGCCGCCAATCACGTACCCAAAACTTTCATAACCGTAAGACCTGTTTTTATTACAGTATTTCAAGACATTGAACACAGAACAATAGCCAACCATGACGTTTTTCGTGATACAATATCTGTATGTAACAAAGGACGAACTAGATACATCATGCCACCATTATATACCAATCTACATGACATAACTGACGAATTTGCCAGTGCTGTGTGTCATCTACCTGTAGATTACAACAAAGATGCCTACCGACAGTTTTTAGATACCTGGGGAACTGTATGTATAATAAAAGATTATTATATTTTATTTTCCAACAAAGTATAATACACAATCCCAACAACCAATAAACAACTAACTAATAAAAACTTTAGGTATGGAAATAGATCAATCTGATTGAAATCAGACCTTTCACTTGTCATGGCGTGGGAGATCCGAGGAATCCCCATTATGGTTTGGATTGGGCTATGGTGTTTAACACCACTTTCAACAATATTTCAGTATATCGTGGCGGTCAGTTTTATTCGTGGAGGAAACCGGACACCCAGAGAGAGAAAACCACCGACCTGTCGCAAGTCACTGACAAACTTTATCACATAATGTTGTATCGAGTTCACCTCGTCATGGGTCATATACGAGTGCTCTTATGTTATAAATACATAATGAAATGATGAATACGAATATAACCACTTCGACTAATCTGATTACAAGTAGCATACAAAGCAGTTTAGTAACACTTTCATAGTCTCGCAATCGTCGTTATCATTAAATGGTCCATAGGGTAATTCACATATGACAAGTAATCAGGTTTCCACAAATCGCTATGACATACCAGTTAAGGAGACCAGTAAGAGATTTGATTTTAATTGTAAGCATCCCAGTTGTTTTCTGAAGTAGGTAGAGAGATTCTGACAGTGAATGAAATGTTACTCGATATCTCTGTCACGAAGGTTAAATATATTAAATATAAAACGCAAACATTGCCGCATTATTTCACTACCAGGATGGTTAAGGCCAATATCCCAAGTTTAACCCGTAACGTTTTCTTAAATTAAAGTGCCTGTACCAAGCCAGGAAAGTGAGTAGTCATGTAAATGTGAATTATGGGTACGCGATTTTTCTATTGGATTTGGAACGGTTCCGACAATGTGATATTATTTGTTTTTCATTTCTATTGAGTGTCTCAACACATTGTATCATGTGACCTAATTTGCATTATAAATAAACCCTGTTAATGAACATTTCACTATATGTTCAATGATATGATTCAGTAGAAGAACAATATCTCTTCCCGTGTTTGTGTTGTAGGAGGTTGTACTCTCCTATCATTTAACATTTTGATTGTGTTGTAATGTTTACTTTTTGTAGTTTCCTCCTATCGCTCTTATTGGTATTTTATTTTTATCATATACATTTTGTTTATATTTATACATTAAGTGTTCACTTGATTTTGCAGCACGTCATTATTGAGGTTGAAATGGGTACAAAGCTGGTGACCAGACATGAACAGTCAGTAGCACATCTAGCTGAAATCCTACTATCTGTACGTTGAAAAATACAGTACATTGCTTGGCACAATAATGTGTATGATTTGAAATTATACCATACTGGTCGATAATGGGTACAAATCACAACACACGCATATTGTTGTTTTCTTCTCATGTTAAACTTAACACAGGAAGAAAAAAAAACAACGAGTGTAGGTCATGGATTAAGACACCCACACAATCTGACTAGATTTCTATCCATTTTGTCGTGAAAATAAATGATTCGATAAAATCAGTTTATTGAATACATGTGTGAAAAGACGATCATATCAACAGGCAGTGGGTGCTTTACAGCCATCTCTGAATTATGTCAAATGTTTAGTCAATATGCTCAACGCAAGTAACACTGTTTTATATATTTTGTATTAATATATGTGCTTACAATATTGGTATTATTTAGATTTTATGCTTAGGTCAATTAATTGCAAAAATAAATGACACAACATATAATGCAATTGTCAATCATTTACCTTAAATACATATTAACATATATATCTATTTCTTCACCTCGTTAGTATAGCGTGTTAACCTCGAATGTGCGATAGATCGTTGGTTCGATCCCCAATCGAAACAAGCCAAAGGCTGTTAAATTGATATGTGCTGTTTCTGCGCTAAGCACACAGTGATAATACCAACGATTGGTTAGTTTGTGTAAATGAACGTTAGAGAATACCTAAGGGCAATCAAAAATGGAAAATCTAGAGAAACTAGCAACATAGTGTACACAAGACGAAGAAACACAAAACAAAAACACCACTATACGCAAACAAACAAAAAACCTTAAGAATTTAAAGACATGCATATATGTGTACTTGTTGTGAGCTAGCACTAAACAAATACAACAGGTTCTCTACAACAGGTTCTCTACAACATGTTCTCTACAAATACAACAGGTTCTCTACAACAGGTTCTCTACAACATGTTCTCTACAACAAGTTCTTTACAACAGGTTCTCTACAACAGGTTCTCTACAACAGGTTCTCTACAACAGGTTCTCTACAACATGTTCTCTACAACATGTTCTCTACAACAGGTTCTCTACAACAGGTTCTCTACAACATGTTCTCTACAACAGGTTCTCTACAACAGGTTCTCTACAACATGTTCTCTACAAATACAACAGGTTCTCTACAACAGGTTCTCTACAACATGTTCTCTACAACAAGTTCTCTACAACAGGTTCTCTACAACAGGTTCTCTACAACAGGTTCTCTACAAATACAACAAGTTCTCTACAACAGGTTCTCTACAACATGTTCTCTACAAATACAACAGGTTCTCTACAACAGGTTCTCTACAAATACAACAGGTTCTCTACAACAGGTTCTCTACAACAGGTTCTCTACAAATACAACAAGTTCTCTACAACAGGTTCTCTACAACAGGTTCTCTACAACAGGTTCTCTACAACAGGTTCTCTACAAATACAACAGGTTCTCTACAACAGGTTCTCTACAACATGTTCTCTACAAATACAACAGGTTCTCTACAACAGGTCCTCTACAACATGTTCTCTACAACAAGTTCTCTACAACAGGTTCTCTACAACATGTTCTCTACAAATACAACAGGTTCTCTACAACAGGTTCTCTACAACAGGTTCTCTACAACAGGTTCTCTACAACAGGTTCTCTACAAATACAACAAGTTCTCTACAACAGGTTCTCTACAACATGTTCTCTACAAATACAACAGGTTCTCTACAACAGGTTCTCTACAACATGTTCTCTACAACATGTTCTCTACAAATACAACAGGTTCTCTACAACAGGTTCTCTACAAATACAACAAGTTCTCTACAACAGGTTCTCTACAACATGTTCTCTACAAATACAACAGGTTCTCTACAACAGGTTCTCTACAACATGTTCTCTACAACATGTTCTCTACAAATACAACAGGTTCTCTACAACATGTTCTCTACAACAAATTCTCTACAACATGTTCTCTACAACAGGTTCTCTACAACAGGTTCTCTACAACAAGTTCTCTACAACAGGTTCTCTACAACATGTTCTCTACAAATACAACAGGTTCTCTACAACAGGTTCTCTACAACAGGTTCTCTACAACAGGTTCTCTACAAATACAACAGGTTCTCTACAACAGGTTCTCTACAACAAATTCTCTACAAATACAACAGGTTCTCTACAACAGGTTCTCTACAACATGTTCTCTACAACAAGTTCTCTACAACAGGTTCTCTACAACAGGTTCTCTACAAATACAACAAGTTCTCTACAACAGGTTCTCTACAACAGGTTCTCTACAACATGTTCTCTACAAATACAACAGGTTCTCTACAACAGGTTCTCTACAACATGTTCTCTACAACAAGTTCTCTACAACAGGTTCTCTACAACAGGTTCTCTACAACAGGTTCTCTACAAATACAACAGGTTCTCTACAACAGGCTCTCTACAACAGGTTCTCTACAACAAGTTCTCTACAACAGGTTCTCTACAACAGGTTCTCTACAACAAGTTCTCTACAACAGGTTCTCTACAACAGGTTCTCTACAAATACAACAGGTTCTCTACAACAGGTTCTCTACAACAGGTTCTCTACAACAAGTTCTCTACAACAGGTTCTCTACAACAGGTTCTCTACAAATACAACAGGTTCTCTACAACAGGTTCTCTACAAATACAACAGGTTCTCTACAACAGGTTCTCTACAAATACAACAGGTTCTCTACAACAGGTTCTCTACAACAGGTTCTCTACAAATTAGACACCATCATCATCTAAATTAAAATAACTGTGTGCTAAAAACAATCATTTACCCTCTCACTGGGGTATGTTGACAGTTTTAACGTTGATTCAACTGTTTGAATGTTTTTTCGCACGAATACTAAATACTATTTAATTCAACTTTTGTCGAAATTTGATCATCTAAATTAACAGATTTTTGGTGAGCATAATTACCATTTTTCATCACCGAGAAATACTCTATTTTAGTACGACATTGGAGTTGGTTCAGTTAAAGTAGAAAATTATATGGGATATGGATCAGTTATCCACCTTAATATTAGTAATCTCCACCATGATGACTACTTCCGGATCCACGCTGGCAATGTAGATGGCACTCTGAGCATTGGAACCGGAAGTTTCCCACAACCTGTTGCATACAAAATGGCTACCATTGCAACGTTTATGCATGAAAACTTTTGGAATAATGCAACAATGTTCAGATCAAATGGTATCTGTGGAGAAGGCGTGTCCTATTACCTGCCTCGTTGGCAGAATAACACAATAAAAGCCCTTAAGGCATATCCTGCTTTAAAGGGAAGGTTCTTTCCTCCAACAGGTATGAATAATTAGGTCTAAATTGCTGTTTCCGAATTGTACTGAAATATTTTTCACCAATATCTGTGTTTCTACGGACGTAGTCGAATGGTATTGGATATACCAATGCAATCAGTAGTAATCATCACATATGTCGTAAAACGATTCTCAAGCATAATGAGGTGTACTCGTACAACATTTAGTGATAGAATTGGGATTTTTTTTTCCCTCGAGTTTCCACCACCAATAAAATGTGCCTCCTCAATATAAATGAACTATTGCAGAAAGTAGCGTTAACTGTAAATATCCCTAACAATGTTTGCAAAATTACATTTATTTTTGGAGTTCAGAAATTTGTGAAAACACAACTGAATTATCAGATTTGTAGACGAATATATTAATTGTTTTTAATGCGGGATATTTATGACTTCAATACTTTATTTAAATAATATATGTAATAACATAGTTGTAGTAATTGTTTTCAAATCATTGACTATTAGCACAGATTGAATCCTATTATCTCCCTTACATTTTGATGTCGTTTGTTTTATTTCAGACCCAGATATAAAAATGCCTGTAACATGGCCACACGGGACATACGGATTATATAAACCTAGATCAGGTTGTCCAATGTCACCGCTCGGGTGGGCAGAAGGATGGAGACGACAAGACGCAGAAGATACAAATAATAAAAATTATTGGACACCGAGTATACATTTAGCTGGTAATACATTTAACTTCTAATACCATATCGTAAGGGAGGGGGAAGCGGACATGAAGCTCACCCCACTTTCAAAGTGGAAAGGAGGCAAAGATTAAGAAACAGATAAAATTTGAGCATGGAAGCAGAAAGTGTGCAGCACAACACTGGATCTACGACTACACCCCAATGACCCATTTTTCGCTTATCAGTTTTGAAATCCTGCCCACAACTACTTGAATCAGGTCCACACCTACCCCTCTGAATTTATTTAGCTGGTAATTTTATTTTGAGGGAAGTTAGTTAATGCAAGTTCAATGTAAACATATTGTTAATAATTACTTCCATTGTTGCAGAAATCATGAAATATCTTCTGTTGTTTGGATATTCTTGCGCGAACATTTGAAATATCTGAGACACAGTCAGAGGTTATTAGAGAGAGTGTGTAACGACCGATAATTCTGTGTAAGATGAGGACTTAAGATATCCAGCGATATATGTGTAGGTCATAAGAGAGACTGTAGCGAACAACAACTCTGTATAATAAAGGACGAAGTACTTTTAACGGTAGGCTGTCCGATTTCCCCTCCTTTCTATATTGATAGCCAAATATCTGTTCACCGGAAGTTTAAAAATATAGATCCATTGATATTTAGAAACCCAAAAGAAATATATTTCAATGAAAAATTCCCAATTCTTTAATTATTTACTCTATGCAAAATCGAAATAAACTTGAAATAAAATTTTATTAAAAAAAATTATTTCTACGAAACTCTCGACGGAAGAGCGGCGTAGGTAAAATGAACGGAACAACCAAAACAAATCGGCTACAAAATTCATTCAAAAGAAAAGATAATAACGTGTACGGATCATCGTATTATTGAAATTTTAGGACTTCGTCCTTCAAACAGGTTACCTGTCTCATATTATATTGACTTAAGATATCCAGTGATATATTTGTAGGTCATAAGAGAGACTGTAACGAACGATAACTCTGTATAATATATTGACTTAAGATATCCAGTGATATATTTGTAGGTCATCAGAGAGACTGTAACGAACGATAACTCTGTATAATATATTGACCTTAGATATCCAGTGATATATTTGTAGGTCATCAGAGAGACTGTAACGAACGATAACTCTGTATACTATATTGACTTAAGATATCCAGTGATATATTTGTACGTCATAAGAGAGACTGTAACGAACGATAACTCTGTATAATATATTGACTTAAGATATCCAGTGATATATTTGTACGTCATAAGAGAGACTGTAACGAACGATAACTCTGTATACTATATTGATTTAAGATATCCAGTGATGTATTTGTAGGTCATAAGAGAGACTGTAGCGAACGATAACTCTGTATAATATATTGACTTAAGATATCCAGTGATATATTTGTAGGTCATAAGAGAGACTGTAACGAACGATAACTCTGTATACTATATTGACTTAAGATATCCAGTGATATATTTGTACGTCATGAGAGAGATTGTAACGAACGATAACTCTGTATAATATATTGACTTAAGATATCCAGTGATATATTGGTAGGTTCAATGGAACATAATAAACCAGTGTTTTACTTCTGCATGAAAACTACAGATGAGAACAAGGAATATGAAAGGAACTGGCCCAGTGGAAATTACTGTATATTAAAACGTAGGAATTGTCCTCAAGGTAAGAAGTGTATATACATGTACGTCAATAATTATTTTCGGTCGAATTTGTTCACTCTGAAGAAACCAAATAAACCTATTTTCATGATTTTGTTTTAAAATCAAGTTAAAATGTTATTTAGGGCCACATATATATAATAAAACTAATAAGTAGAGAAACTACATTCTTGTTAATAATCACAGGTTTGTTGTAATTGCAATATTCTTGATAGCCCGCTTTAAATAAGCGTAGACACGATAATTGTTACCGAAAATCAAAATACTGAGGTACTTTGGGCAATTTATCATATTTCAATGGGATTAATAATACCTTTTATTTTCTCCATGTTTTTTTTCTTCAAATACCTTTCAACTAAAAGCTACCATATTTATTATGCTATATTATAAATTAAGTAACAAGAGAGTAAGGGATGGCATCAAAATCATGTACAATAATCAAGCAAAACAGTTTTATTTCCCTACGACAATCTTTGTCCATCAGAACAAATTGTGTTCAATTCAAGTTCAACCCGAATTGCAGGTGCCATTTTATTTATGTAGCATTCGATAGCTCTCTACCCTTATGTTGTTAAGGAGGTATAAGAGAGCGTAAAGGACAAACTGTTGTGTCAAAATTTACACTTGTATACAGCCTCCTGTCTAAAGTATTCACGATAAAATGGCTGCCGTTAGGTAAGAGTTGTCGCGCTTTGGATAAGACAAACGTGTATTGCTAATAAATACCTTTAATACTTCGTCACGTGTCCCTTGGATCTGATATATGCCATTATACGTCTTGGTATAGAATACAAATGTCAAGAATTGCTTCAAACACCCGATTAGAATGTGTGATTTCCCCGGCACGGGAAAATCACAAATCCTAAACATAGTAACTCTGCCTCTCCGCGCTATGAAACCTTTCTAGCACGACCAGATCGAGGGACAGTTTTTAAACATCTCGTGTTTTTGAAAACTGATTTGCAGGTACTCTCAGGTACTGACAACATCCTTGAGATATCACTGATTTTATATCCATCAGCTTCTATATTTACAATAACTTCTCTTTTGTCCAGTGACAGTTCCTTTGATTTCATAACAGAACCGACTCTTAAGATATATTTCCCTATTTATAGCCTCTGTTAACCTTTAGACACACAGTGCTAAGACCCCAAATGCATTTAGCCCTTCAGAGTTTAATATACATTTCACAAGGATACTTCATTAATATTTAATATTTGGACTACAACGTTTCTGTTAACATTTACCCCTTTGATCATAACTCTACATATAAAAAAAATGCTGCACAACAAATATTATATTTAATATTACTGTTAAGTTTTTGTTGATTTCCTCCTTTTTGGACTCTTAATAGCCCTGCCTCTGTAGCATCAAACTTAATCTATGCAAATCTACATTTCATCTTCAATGCGAAGTTCCATTGGGTTGTGCTGGCTTGTTATACACGACGTCAGCGAACTAAGGATTTCAAGAGATACTTAAAACTCATTTAGCCTTTGGACAGGTGAGTTAATTTTATATCTACCTACTTTAGGGTTCAGCAGTGGATCAATTTACTGGGATGACGAAGATACTAGCACAGATAATGCACATGGGGGTGCGTTGCCCGACGGGGCTTACGGTCATAATACCAGGATCGACTACTGCTGCAGGTATTATAAACAACACTTATTATATAAGAAACGCCAAGACGAAATACTCATGGTATGAATAAACAAAAACAAAAACAAAAGCAAAAATCATGATCATGATGGTAATCTACATTTTAAATAGTCAATTCATTAATTTCCCTTGGCATCAATTTTCGTCGTGCGTGGATTGGAGTAAAATATCGTAGTTTTAATAAATATTTTACTCATAACCAACCGTGCTAAATTTAACCGTTTACAGAATAAACGTTAAAGAATACCAAAGGGCCAATCAAAAAAGGACAATCTAGAGAACTGGCAACATAGTGTACACAAGACGAAGAAAAACAAAACAAAAACACAATACAATATATGTTGCACGCCACGATAGGCAAACAAACAGAAACAACGTAAATAAGACATGAGCCCTCCTGTCATTTTCGGCGAAAAATAACGTGGTTTTAATAAATATCTTACTCATTATCAACTGTACAGAAATTAGCGATTTACAGGTAATTCGCATAAAACCACGATAATGTGTATTCATCGCATTTGAATGATTATTTGAATGAAACTGAAAGCGTTATCTAAATGTTAAGTATTTCCATAGTATTGCTGAATAATGAAATATCAAGAATAAATACAGATAAAGTCAACAATTTAGTGTTAAAACATTTGAAACCTGAGCAATTTTCATAATTATTTCAAGGGACATCGCAACCGATATTATACGAAAGCTACATCTCGTTATGGACGTGCATGATATACTGAGAAATAACTATATATCCAAGAAACAGTGCTTTAAAATATCACTAACACATTTTTTACAAACTTACTTTCAGAAGCGATGGATTTTCCCACAAGACCATTTTACTTCCGGTTGACCATCCATTTTATCTAATGAGGTACACGAGTACTTGCCAGGATGTTTATGGTATGATAGTGACAGAAGAAGTTTTCAAGATTGATACAGAAGATTTGGCAAACGACGACTCCTGCTCTGGTGCACACCCTTTTGACCCTCATTGCAACAGAAATCATGAATTACATTACTGTTATTACGAAAGACAATCAGATATAAACTTTCCGTCTATCATTATTGGATAAATAACTGATTTAATTGAGTATTTTGTTGTTGTTTGTTTATAAGTTTGAAGTTGCAAAATATATTTTTTTTATTAAACATGTATAGGAATTCATCTTGGCCACGATCACCTTCAATTAGTTTTACATTTACCTATGTAATCAGGTGATATCTCCCACTCAAATGATGAGGTGTACTCGGATCTTACGTCTTTTAACAAAGTGTTTCAGTGTCAATGATTATCAGGCTTACAGTCAGGATTTTCCAAGTTTTTCGATAGAATATCGATGCAAGATGGTCTTGCACCTAGGTCTTATTCTGTCCAGTCATCTAATATAGATTCCAGAATAGACCATATTTTACACATAATTTTTATAATCTTCTTAAAGCAGATTAGGGAAATCTATATATAACTCTAGCTTTAATAAAATAATTTGGCAGCATGTATTGCTACCATGAAGTTAACAAAATGTAATGTACAGTTTACATACTGATTAACTGTGATAGATAACACATAGAACAAAGAATAACATAGAAAATACACCTGAACAAGTAACAAATCTAGATTAGCGATCCATCTGGCTTGAATTACACTACAGTGATTTAGTCAAATTACATCTTTATGTTGACTGTGATTCTCCGGGTTGTCTTATGATTGCGTTAGCATAACATTGTAAGGGTTGCAATAATATCACAATTAGGCCAGACAGTGACTTTTTTCAATTGAAAAGAAATAAACATGTTTTTCTAGCAGGGGTGTTTCTTCCATTATCATAGTAAGTTTGATAAATTAAGTAGATCTTGAACAAGACTGTTGTCACTAGTTGAGTAGGAACCGTTTACACTTGCGGACACCTGCGTTCGCCCCTGTCTTTGATTATAGAAACGTTAGAGAATACCGAAGGGGCAATCAAAATTGGACAATCCAAAGAAACTACAAGACGATAAAAAACAAAGCCGATAAAAAACAAAGCAAAAATACAACACATTCCGGCAGATCTCACAACACGTGTTATATCCCCATGAGAGCTCGATCTGGAGTCTATGTCGCAAAGGGGGCTTTCTTTCGTGGGCAAAACGGTAGAAGAAATGCTGATTATGCTGAATTGTCCTATAGAGGATAACGAGCTTCCAGATACTTGTCAGGTCATCAAGATTGCTCATACAGTCAAGTCTGAATCATGCGTTAGTGAAAATACGACATTTAATGATGTGAACCTGGACAGCTTTTGAAGCATTGTAAAACAGCAGAGGAATTCCAGAACGCAGAAAAGGAGTGAATACGCTATGTCCAAACAGAAATTCGTAGAATCTAGAATGGTGGAGTTGTTAAGATCGACTTGGAATCAGACTGAATTTGTTCTTTTGCCTCCGAAAGCGAAATATACTGAACATACATGAGATCGGTTCATGATATGAATCATGCTGGAGTAGAGTATGTGTTTGCCAAGAAAAGAAGCAATCGTTGGATTCCAGGTGCTCGCAGAATTCTGAAATTAGTTGCGAGGCGGCGTGCTATATGTCCCAAGAGGAAGAAGGCTATTCAAATCAGATTATGATTTCAATGACGGAAAAAAGATTAACACCATCTCTTACCTTCTACGTCGATTTTGTTCACTATCAGAGATTCATTCAAGAAAAGGACTCACGGTAAAGCATATAGAGTGATATTTACCTGCCTAACGTCTAGAGGTGTATACCTTGATCCTACAAAAAGCAACAACACGGTTGACACTTCGGCGATTTGCTTCCATACGTGGTTATCCACGGAAGATACGATCTGACCCTAAAATTCAGCTGACTTGCGCAAGCAAAGAAATGTCTGATATTAATGTTAACATCGATTGGGATAAAATCCGTTCATTTGGAGAAAATTGTGGAATGGAATGGGAATTTTGTAAATCTGCTATCGCACCTTGGCAAAACGGTTGCTGTGAAGCCCTAATAAAGTCCGTTAAAGTATGTTTATCGAGTACTATTGGGTCAAACGTAATGACATTTGTGGAACTACAAACCATTATGTTCGAAGTGGCATATTATATTGATGAACGCCCAGTTGGACTAAAAAAACAATGACTCAAACGACGGAAGTTTTTTGTACCCAAGCGACTTACTTCTTGGCAAAGCGTCTTCTAGTGTACCACCTGAATTTTGATCATCAAAGGAATGTTTCAAAATATGATGGAAATTTGCACAAGTTGTTGATTCCTTTTGGAATCGTTGAATTAGAAATTATTTTCCAACCTTGATTATTCGTCCGAAATGACATAACTCAACGGGAAACCTCAATGATGGTGACGTTGTAATGGTTCAGGATAGTAATCACGTTAGAGGACAATGGAAACTTGAACAGGTATGTGCGGCAAACTCAGCAAACGATGGCAGGGTTCGCGACGTTCCAGTTCGATATAAAGCTTCAGAAGCTAATCTACTTACTATATCTGTGTCACAAATATGGATATGTTCCACTTGTCGTAAACACTTCCCGGTCCCTTCCTTGTTCATGACTTATCACCAGGTTTGTAACTAGATTAACACGTCGGGTGTCACTAGTGGAGCAGGAACTGCTTACCCATCCGGAGCACCTGAGTTCACCCCCGGTTTTCAGTGGGTTCGTGTTATTCGATCTTTAGTTTTATATGTATGTTTTGTAGATAGTTGTTTGTCCTTTTGTACTTTTTTCTTTTGGTCATTGTGTTGTTTGTTCTTAGATATACGGATTCTGATTACCCCTTTGGTATCTTCAAACTCTTCTTACCTTGTATGTGATGACACTAAGCTCGTAGGTCTGTTTACCGACTTGTTGTTATTCTTCCAGTGGAAGAACAATTCAAGACTCATTCTGGAGGATTGTTATTATAGAAATATTCACATTGATACCGTTATTTATTCTGGAATTTAATACTGCACAGTTTATCTTCGCTATAATAATTTTTCTCCTGACAATTGTGCTTGATCGTTGATGTGGCTTGAAATGTTCATTGAAGCCACAATAATTGATTGATTATCATTTACAAATCCCTCTCCTCAATGTGTAAGTTGGATTTAAGTTTTCATGTTGTCAAATCAATTTTCAGTTTTGAGTTATGTAGACACACCTGACCAGGGCTCGATAATTTAATATGGTTTCCTGGGAAAGGTATGGTTTGTTCTATTTTTATTCACAAACATTTGATCACGTTTAAGTAGATCGTGTTGTTTTACATGACATGAAATCTCCAAATCGAGCTGACACGTTACCAGTGCTTAATAATAAAACTAAACCAACTTCGTTTTATATGAACATAGTCTAATGACATCATCCTCACTTCGAGCCAAGCAGTATTTGCTCTGACTACTTAATGCTGTAAGCTTAGCAGAGAACGTGACATACCATTTTCATAGTCTTAGACTTGTCCACACTCATCGTTCAGCTTACAACCTTCCTCGTGCGGCTAACTATTGCACTAACAATTCGGTTAAGCGCAAAACGTACGGAAATATCCAAATAGATATTGATAGACATTTATTTGTAATCAAAATGAGAAATCTGAAGAACAGTGTCACCTGTTGCTTAGACTTCCTGGTTGATCATGAAAAATTAGTCCAGTTATCTGTTGACTTTAGTTGGCGTATAACATAAATATGGTAAGAGGTTTGCTTTAATTGTTCTCAATATGCTTAATGTTTTAATTGTTCTCAATATGCTTAATGTTTTATGTGTTATGATAAAGTAATAACATTATGAACTGTGAATTGTTGCTTCATAGATAATGATTTTGATCAACTTGAAATTTAGATAAAAATCGTGCAAGTCAAAATCAACACAAACGTGATTTCTTTTATGGATATGTCATAAGGTGAAAAACAGAATAGAAAGCAATTGTACACATCCAGGTTTCGTTGTGATGATACGATCCTCAGATTTTAAAAAAAATCCGCAATATCCGAGTTCGTTAATCTGTTAAGCAGTTTATCAAGGGAGAAATACAATTCCTCGATTCGATTGTCAACGAACTGAAAGAAATCAATAATAATTTAGTCTTTCTTTATTTAACATCTTTACTTAGCCACCATAATTAGCAATAAGAAAGCACAATAAGTAAAAGAAGGTGATGATCAACACACAACTTTTGAATGGCATTTAATGGGGGAAAACTTGAATTTTATGGCATTGGTCCAACATTCCGTAAACGGATCAAATCTTTTAACACAGATATTTCCGGTGCTGTAATAACCAATGGTCATCTATCTAAATTGTTCTTACTAAAAAGGGACCGACAAGGGGATCATTTATATCCCTACCTTTTCATCTTTGGAACGTCTTAGTGCAGCGCTAATGTGATCCTCAGATATCTAATGTAGCAATAAATGGATCTGAATATCTACTTAGTCAGTATACAGATGATTCAGCATTGATTTTAGGTGATGACAAAAACTCTCTTGAACGAGCCTTCAATATATTTGACTACTTCTCTGTTTGTGTTGGACTGCGAGTAAACCTCGATAAAACTGAGGCCATATGGGTTGGCTCAATATTATGTAGTAATAAATAATTGTTACCAGAAAAACATTGAGCTTGGAATACTTCTCGAAAATTTAAGCTTCCCAAGGATTCATTTCAATCTTTATAAAGACGAAAAAACTTTTGAAATTTTAGTGAAAATGAGGGTAAGGAATATCTTAAGCTCATGGGCATACATGGATTTAACCTATCGCCAAATAACAGTTATAAGAACTTAGCCCTCCCGCTTTTGGTGCAGATTCTGACAGTATTACCAAATCATCCTGATCAAGTTATGAAAGAAATACAAGACATTTTCTATCAATTCGTATGGGATGAGAAGCCAGACCAAATTAAGAGAAATGTTATTATAAATAACTATGAAGAAGGGGGTTAAAACTGCCACATATTGAATCTTTCTGTAAGGCACTAAGACTAGCTTGGCTTTACAAACTTCTTGATCCCATGATCCCTAGGAACATTTGGCTTCTATATATAGAAAAATATGGCGGTAATAAGATACTATGCTTAAAAAGGGACGGTTTAGAAAGAATTTCTGATAAGTTAATTTCATTTCTGAGAGATATTCTTCTTAATTTGTCGGAACTGTTGCCACCAAAAGATGAAGAGGAAAACAATATTATTAACATCTTGAATCAACCCATTTGTCTTAATATTAATACTAAAAGAAAAGGTAATTGTTTGTTATTGAAAAAATATTGTTATAATGGTGTCTTTTTTATTAATGATATTGTTTCTGAAGATAAACAGTTTTTGTCATATCAGGAATTTCAAAACAAATGCACGATAAGTACAAACATTCTAGAATATTATGGTATTGTGGGTGCAGTCCCAAAGGAATTGGAAACCATATTTGGGAGATTGCATTTGATTAAAAATGATATTGTTGGCAGATTAAAAAGTGATAAAAAAACATGCAAATATTTTTATAAATTGTATTTAGAAAACATAAAGGCCATAAAACAAATGGGCCCAGGAATTAGGAGTACAAAAAGATTATCAGGGTTATATTTATTTTTTCCCGTTTATGGGTACAAGAAACACTAATCTCTTTTCAGCTCAAAATGAGTTATCAGTAAACAGGTTGCAAGGTGCAAGAAAATGTTATCTGTATAATCGATTGTTTTAGAAAATTTGGGTGACAAAATGTGCACATAGCATAATGTTGCAAATAAAAAAAGGACAGAGATCTTAATATGGTTTCTTGGGTTTTGCAACTTTTCGATGTCGAATGCCCTTTTTCAGTGTTATTGTTAATTCGGTTAGACTGTAAAGCAACAAACTAAACAAGATCAGGTTCTTTGAAAAAAGTTACATCTTTACAGAGTAGGATAAGATGATCATTGAAAAAGTAAAAACAAGCCATTTTATTTAAAGACAAGTACACATTTATCATCTATGCATATCTTACGTTCAATTAGTATGATTCGCTGCTATGGATGCATGAATTTCAAGATTACAATGTTTATGCCCTCAACTAAGTCGAAAAATCGTGTTTCATCAACAGTCTTTAAGAAAAATATATACATATTCGTGCATTACACAATTAACAATTAATCTATTTACTTATGGCTCCAATATGTTTAAGCAATATGCTACTAATGTTTAAGGGATACTTTTAAAATGGAGAACCGGAAGTGAGACCAGGTGCACATGAACGTTTCCCTTGCACCACTACTGAACCGGTCGCGTTGCGACATCACGATCGTAGTTTTTTTCGTTGCGTAGAAATAATTTTTCATATGATTTTCGTTGTAGTTATCTCTGGCAACTACAGTTGTTCTTGTCAGTATACTATCAACAGACAGTGTAGTATGTATAGATGGTACTAAGTTTATAGGACTGGGCTACAACATATTACTTGGTAACCCGGATGGTGGGAATCTGGCTCATGCAGGTGTAGATGTTGGGATAAAAACTACCAGACAAATTTTACGATTAACAGGAGATGCCCTGACTGATTTGATTGTTACTGATGGACAAACGAATTGCATACAACACAATACGACTACTATCTTCTATGGACCGAAATCATACCAGGATTACTTACTTGGCGACATCATGACATCCGGTAAGGTGCTGAAATAAATATTATTTTCCTTTAATCTTAAAATAATATTATGCAATGGAACTTCCCTTAACCTCACATGAAATAATTCGCATTGGTGTGTATCATAGCACTGACCCATTAGAACTTTCGGAACAAACTACTTGGTTCAAAGGTTGTTCAGTCACAGGGACTTGCTCTCGGCCACTAAATTTGCCCCACTGAATATTGTTTTACTGTCAATGTATTACCCACTTAAAAATCACAAGGGAGGACACCATTACTAAACCTTCCTCGCTTCAACTCGTTTTACTTTTATTTCTCTTTAGATTCCCACTTTGTCGTTTGTACGGATCTTTTAAATAATCCATTTTCAAATGATTTGTCGGATAATATATCATTTAGGCACCTTCATACACATCCAATTATCGATCCAAACATAGAAAAGTTACAAAATTACAATATTCTGGAAACAATATGTTCGGAAACTTTCGGCGCTATATCTTTGAAGCCATTATAATGGCAGTCAGAAAACTTAGCGGGGAAACACCATCTTGCTATGTTACATTTGACATAGTTAGCTTACTGAAACAGTCTAAAGGTAGAAATGCCGACTCGTATCTTGAGGTAAGGTTCAGTGTTGAAGCAGTAAATAACAATTTTATAGTCTTCTGTTTGACCATACTGGTGATCGAACAAACAATCTACGGCACTTTACACATTACACATTCGATTCCGTTCAGATGCTTACATGTCACAACTCAAATGTAAATATTTACAGCATGTGATTGAGTAAATAATGGGTCTGATATGTTTGTGAAGGTTATTTTACTGTGTGGTCCACAAATCCTGTAAAAACATACTAGTATATATTTCTAGGTCCTGGTGACAGTGATATCATGCCATACGCCTTCACTAAAAGCACAGGCAAGTAATGTTTGCATATTGATATTTTTTATTATCAAATATAATAATAAACATGCTTCAACGTAAATAAAAATCAATCAATGGCACAGAATAACATGATTTCCATGTCAGATGATATTCGTGTCGCTTAGCAGTTATACGACGGATGTCACATGTGAAGCATCGACTGTATTCCCTTCCAGAGCACCTGAAAACATCGCCGATTTTAGTGGGTTCGCATTGATCGAAATTTAGTTTTCTGTACAATGTTGTGTGTATCGTTGTTTTTCCTTTTGTCCTTTTTCTTGACATTGAATTGTTTTTGATTACCCCTTTGGTTTCTTCATCCATTTCGTTTTTCCTAAAACCATTAATCAGGTATGCTAATGTTAATATATAATTCATACTTTGCTATCTTGATTCCATTAATAAACGTTAGAGAAAACCGATGGACAAATGAAGAATGGAGAATCCAAAGACACTGGAAACATTGGGAACACAAGACACAGGACGAAAGATTAAGACGCAACGTATTTAACAACAACGCGTCTCGTGTTATGCGAGAGTTGGCATATTACTCACATATTGTAAATACTGGCATGTCCATATCATATCAATAACGGGGTGGTTTGGGCACACAAATCTAATTTTGCCCTGCCATATTTTTTTTATTGAAGTGACAGTTCTAATCCAGGGAAGTGAGTGGTCATATATGTGTGTTTTCGGTATGGGTTTTGTTTAAGTTTCTATCATTTCTCGATTATGAGGACAGTGTGGTATGTTTTGATTTTAATTGTATCACTAGTTATTCCTCCCTGTCTGATATGACATAATATCAAGTGAAACCACGAAAGGGGTCTTGTGCAGGCGACATTTATTCGTCCAATCAAATTGACACTAACAAAATCTTGAGGTACATGTACAAATGAGGCCTGATTGAGTGAATATAATATACATTGGTTAACTTGCTGCTATAGAACGTGCATTCAGCGTGTATTTAAAATTCATAATGCGAAAATATATAATAGCTTGTCGGGTGCCTTATAAGAGGCAGGAACTACTTATCCTTCGTGTGTACATGTTCACCCCTAGGTTTTGATTGTGTCCGTGTTTGCTCATCTTTTTAGTTTTCTGTGTTGTGTTGTGGTTTTTTTGTGTGTGTTTCGTTTGTCTTCGTCCTGTGTCTTGTGTATCCAATGTTGTCATTTTCTCTGGTGTGTCCATTCTTGATTGCCCCTTCGGGTTTCTCTAACGTATATATAACCGAATGATAGAAGTGGCTCAAAGAGATGAAAGGTTATACGACATGACTCGATGACAAACAGACTACACAAACATGCTGAAGTTCCGGTGTTCTTACATTATAATTATAAGCACGAAATATACCGCATCCGTATATTAATAGTTAGTGTGCTCGCTTTGGATCTTGAAGGTGGTGTGTTTAATCCACAATCGGGTTAAATAAGCATTCACAATTCCACAACATACAGCACAGAGGACAAAAAACAAGGAATAACTGGCTCAACAAAACTGTAAGGATAAAATTATTCGATTGCAAGAATATATCTACGTGAAGTGTAAAAATTCAATTGAGCGATCTACAGTATTCTGATTGTGGAGTACGAATACGAAAATCGTACCCTAAGCTTTCATTACGGCAAGAAATTTTTTTATTACAGTATTTCAAGATGTTGAACACAGAACAACGGCCACCCATGACGTTTTTCGTGATACAATATCTGTATGTAACAAAGGACGAACTAGATACATCATGCCACCATTATATACCAATCTACATGACATAACTGACGAATTTGCCAGTGCTGTGTGTCATCTACCTGTAGATTACAACAAAGATGCCTACCGACAGTTTTTAGATACCTGGGGAACTGTATGTATAATAAAAGATTATTATATTGCAATTGGTTTTGTTACAAATAATATCATTGGTCAATTGCATTTATAGATCAGAGTAAATTTTACGTTTTCCCATTTTTGAAACCGCGTCAGAATATTTATTTGAAGTGACAAACATTAAATTTGTTATTTAAATTATTATTTAAGCTAGATTTGTTATTTTTGCTTATGATTACATAATAGATCATTGAATATTTTATAAAGCGTTTGATTTCTGATTGAAAAGGCTTGTAGCTACGGAACTTTTTTGGCAGATGTCGTATGTAAGTAAGTAAGTAATTTTTATTGAAATAAAGACCAAACAGTGATCTATCATCAATCAATGAACAATTAAAAAATAAAAATATATAAACAATTCAATAAACAGACATAACCAAACACAATGACATACAAGAGTATATTGACAAACAAACAATGATATCCCAGCTGAGGAGAACTGACAGAGTTATCTATCTTTGAATAATATATATATATATATATTATAATTATTATATTAAATACAAATATAGTAAAATACATGTAGAAAAGAACATTCTCTAGTAATTTATAAGTTTTGCTTCATTGACTGATTTACTAGATACATATTACTTACACCTAATATAACCACTTTACATATATCTAAATCATGACTAGTTAATAAAAACATAAACTTTTCTACATCTGACATAGTTGTAAATGAAGGTACAATATCAGAAATATTTCTAAATAAAGTTACACGCTCATGAATAAGCTTATCACAATTCATGAGGAAATGAAATTCATCCTCCACATCCATATGGCACAATTGACAAATCCTCTGTTCTACTGGTAATTTCAGATAACGACCTTTTTCAATATTTAAATTACAATTACTTACACGAATTTTTATAAAATTTGAAAGACTTTTCTTATCAACGTCTGCATAAAGATATTGTTCTCTTTTGAAGTCTGTTTTAATTTTACGATATGATCTCAACTTATTCCCCCCAATCACTCTATTATCATTGAACAGTAATTTATGCCAAAAATCATAATATCTATTTTGAAGTTTATCAGTTATTGCAGACAAAGTTCTAAGCTTTGAAAAAGTTGCTTGGTTATCCCATATGTGTCCAAAACCTATCACTTCTAAAAACCTTTTGAGTTTAATAAATAACCCATCTTTGATTAGCAGGTTATCCTTGTATGAGTGAAATATCAAATTATTATCATTTACATTTAATATATGTAGCCAATATCCTACACTGGATTTGAGTGCATTCAGAGAAAGTGGATATAATCCCAGCTCACCCAAAATAGCTCCCTTAATGAAAACAGCAAGTCCCCCTCTTTTCTTACTCGGACAATTTAACCGACAATTAAAAAAACCCACTTATAACCTTCACAAGTTAATGTGTCAGCATAACTAGTGTGGGTTTCTGACAGAAATAGAATATCAGATGCCATATGGGTTTTAAGATCATTATCGTCAATCGTATGTGAAAAGGTGCATTGAAATGGATTAATAACAGCCGACGAATGTCATTAGAAGTGTTGTCGCACTGCAAATACAATACAATTATTCCCTAAATATACTTTATTTTCTATAAAGGTATGAGACACTCTACAAACAACCTATATGTGATGAGTTAGTAAAATATTTATGAACGAAACAGCACAAACCTGTTTAAAAATAAGATTTCTCTCTTGTCTTGACATTGGAGATCTGAGGAAACCCCAGTTTGGGTCATATACGAGTCATCTTATGTCACGAATATATATGTTCGCTTGATGTTTGATTGTGTTTAACGCCACTTTCAACAATATTTCAGTTCTATCGTGGCGATCAGTTTTATTGGTGGAGGAAACCGGAATACCCGGAGAAAACCACCGACCTGTCGCAAGTCACTGACAAACTTTATCACATAATGTTGTCCACCTCGTCCTGATCGAGATTCGAAATCACAACATCAGTGGTGATAGGCACTGATTGCATAGATAGTTGTAAATCCAACTACCATACGTTCACGGCCACGATGGCCCCATTAATATATAATGGTATGATAAATACGGATGCAACATGTTTTAGGCAAATATAATTGTTAGTGCCATGCAAAGCAGTTTAGTAACACTTTCATAGTCTCGCAATCCTCATTATCATTGAATGGCAATGTGGATTTCGAGACTATGAAAGTGCTATGACCAGTATTGGGGTTTCATTCGATTTCGCACGTTGTGACATATCAGTAAAGTGGAAGAAAAAAGAGATCTGATTTTAATGAGAGTATAAACAGCATAACTGTTTTATGAAGCAGGTAGAGAGATTCCAAATGTGAATGAAATGTTACCCGACATGGCACAATATAGGTTATTGTTAGATGTCTGTGTCACGAAGATTAAATTCACTACATATTAGGTTCAATGATATGATTAGTAGAAGAACAAATTAATTGATATCTCTTCCCAGGTTTATGTTGTAGGAATAGGTTGAATGATTGAGTAGAAGAACAAATTAATTGATATCTCTTCCCAGGTTTTTGTTGTAGGAGTAGGTTGAATGATTGAGTAGAAGAACAAATTAATTGATATCTCTTCCCAGATTTATGTTGTAGGAGTAGGTTGAATGATTGAGTAGAAGAACAAATTAATTGATATCTCTTCCCAGGTTTTTGTTGTAGGAGTAGGTTGAATGATTGAGTAGAAGAACAAATTAATTGATATCTCTTCCCAGGTTTTTGTTGTAGGAGTAGGTTGAATGATTGAGTAGAAGAACAAATTAATTGATATCTCTTCCCAGGTTTATGTTGTAGGAGTAGGTTGAATGATTGAGTAGAAGAACAAATTAATTGATATCTCTTCCCAGGTTTTTGTTGTAGGAGTAGGTTGAATGATTGAGTAGAAGACCAAATTAATTGATATCTCTTCCCAGGTTTTTGTTGTAGGAGTAGGTTGAATGATTGAGTAGAAGAACAAATTAATTGATATCTCTTCCCAGGTTTTTGTTGTAGGAGTAGGTTGAATGATTGAGTAGAAGAACAAATTAATTGATATCTCTTCCCAGGTTTTTGTTGTAGGAGTAGGTTGAATGATTGAGTAGAAGAACAAATTAATTGATATCTCTTCCCAGGTTTTTGTTGTAGGAGTAGGTTGAATGATTGAGTAGAAGAACAAATTAATTGATATCTCTTCCCAGGTTTTTGTTGTAGGAGTAGGTTGAATGATTGAGTAGAAGAACAAATTAATTGATATCTCTTCCCAGGTTTTTGTTGTAGGAGTAGGTTGAATGATTGAGTAGAAGAACAAATTAATTGATATCTCTTCCCAGGTTTATGTTGTAGGAGTAGGTTGAATGATTGAGTAGAAGAACAAATTAATTGATATCTCTTCCCAGGTTTTTGTTGTAGGAGTAGGTTGAATGATTGAGTAGAAGAACAAATTAATTGATATCTCTTCCCAGGTTTTTGTTGTAGGAGTAGGTTGAATGATTGAGTAGAAGAACAAATTAATTGATATCTCTTCCCAGGTTTTTGTTGTAGGAGTAGGTTGAATGATTGAGTAGAAGAACAAATTAATTGATATCTCTTCTCAGGTTTTTGTTGTAGGAGTAGGTTGAATGATTGAGTAGAAGAACAAATTAATTGATATCTCTTCCCAGGTTTTTGTTGTAGGAGTAGGTTGAATGATTGAGTAGAAGAACAAATTAATTGATATCTCTTCCCAGGTTTATGTAGTAGGAGTAGGTTGAATGATTGAGTAGAAGAACAAATTAATTGATATCTCTTCCCAGGTTTATGTTGTAGGAGTAGGTTGAATGATTGAGTAGAAGAACAAATTAATTGATATCTCTTTCCAGGTTTGTGTTGTAGGAGTAGGTTGAATGATTGAGTAGAAGAACAAATTAATTGATATCTCTTCCCAGGTTTTTGTTGTAGGAGTAGGTTGAATGATTGAGTAGAAGAACAAATTAATTGATATCTCTTCCCAGGTTTTTGTTGTAGGAGTAGGTTGAATGATTGAGTAGAAGAACAAATTAATTGATATCTCTTCCCAGGTTTTTGTTGTAGGAGTAGGTTGAATGATTGAGTAGAAGAACAAATTAATTGATATCTCTTCCCAGGTTTTTGTTGTAGGAGTAGGTTGAATGATTGAGTAGAAGAACAAACTAATTGATATCTCTTCCCAGGTTTTTGTTGTAGGAGTAGGTTGAATGATTGAGTAGAAGAACAAATTAATTGATATCTCTTCCCAGGTTTATGTTGTAGGAGTAGGTTGAATGATTGAGTAGAAGAACAAATTAATTGATATCTCTTCCCAGGTTTATGTTGTAGGAGTAGGTTGAATGATTGAGTAGAAGAACAAATTAATTGATATCTCTTCCCAGGTTTTTGTTGTAGGAGTAGGTTGAATGATTGAGTAGAAGAACAAATTAATTGATATCTCTTCCCAGGTTTATGTTGTAGGAGTAGGTTGAATGATTGAGTAGAAGAACAAATTAATTGATATCTCTTCCCAGGTTTATGTTGTAGGAGTAGGTTGAATGATTGAGTAGAAGAACAAATTAATTGATATCTCTTCCCAGGTTTTTGTTGTAGGAGTAGGTTGAATGATTGAGTAGAAGAACAAATTAATTGATATCTCTTCCCAGGTTTTTGTTGTAGGAGTAGGTTGAATGATTGAGTAGAAGAACAAATTAATTGATATCTCTTCCCAGGTTTTTGTTGTAGGAGTAGGTTGAATGATTGAGTAGAAGAACAAATTAATTGATATCTCTTCCCAGGTTTTTGTTGTAGGAGTAGGTTGAATGATTGAGTAGAAGAACAAATTAATTGATATCTCTTCCCAGGTTTTTGTTGTAGGAGTAGGTTGAATGATTGAGTAGAAGAACAAATTAATTGATATCTCTTCCCAGGTTTTTGTTGTAGGAGTAGGTTGAATGATTGAGTAGAAGAACAAATTAATTGATATCTCTTCCCAGGTTTTTGTTGTAGGAGTAGGTTGAATGATTGAGTAGAAGAACAAATTAATTGATATCTCTTCCCAGGTTTTTGTTGTAGGAGTAGGTTGAATGATTGAGTAGAAGAACAAATTAATTGATATCTCTTCCCAGGTTTTTGTTGTAGGAGTAGGTTGAATGATTAAATAGAAGAACAAATTAATTGATATCTCTTCCCAGGTTAATGTTGTAGGAGTAGGTTGAATGATTGAGTAGAAGAACAAATTAATTGATATCTCTTCCCAGGTTTTTGCTGTAGGAGTAGGTTGAATGATTGAGTAGAAGAACAAATTAATTGATATCTCTTCCCAGGTTTTTGTTGTAGGAGTAGGTTGAATGATTGAGTAGAAGAACAAATTAATTGATATCTCTTCCCAGGTTTTTGTTGTAGGAGTAGGTTGAATGATTGAGTAGAAGAACAAATTAATTGATATCTCTTCCCAGGTTTATGTTGTAGGAGTAGGTTGAATGATTGAGTAGAAGAACAAATTAATTGATATCTCTTCCCAGGTTTTTGTTGTAGGAGTAGGTTGAATGATTGAGTAGAAGAACAAATTAATTGACATCTCTTCCCAGGTTTTTGTTGTAGGAGTAGGTTGAATGATTGAGTAGAAGAACAAATTAATTGATATCTCTTCCCAGGTTTTTGTTGTAGGAGTAGGTTGAATGATTGAGTAGAAGAACAAATTAATTGATATCTCTTCCCAGGTTTTTGTTGTAGGAGTAGGTTGAATGATTGAGTAGAAGAACAAATTAATCGATATCTCTTCCCAGGTTTTTGTTGTAGGAGTAGGTTGAATGATTGAGTAGAAGAACAAATTAATCGATATCTCTTCCCAGGTTTTTGTTGTAGGAGTAGGTTGAATGATTGAGTAGAAGAACAAATTAATTGATATCTCTTCCCAGGTTTTTGTTGTAGGAGTAGGTTGAATGATTGAGTAGAAGAACAAATTAATTGATATCTCTTCCCAGGTTTATGTTGTAGGAGGTTGTGTTCTCCTATCTTTTATTATATTAATTCTATGTTTCAATTCTGTTGTAATTTGTAATTTGTGTAGTTTCTCCCTCTAATGGATATTTTATCTTTACCATGTAAATTTGTTTGTATTTATATATTAAATGCTCATTTGATGTTGCAGCACGTCATTGTTGAGGTTGAAATGGGTTCAAAGCGGGTGACAAGACACAAGCAATCAGTAGCACAGTTAGCTGAAATCCTACTCTCTGTAAGTTGAAAACTACAATACATTGCTTGGTACAATAATGTGTATGATGTAAAAATTGTTGGTCCACAATACCCACGCATTGTTGTTTTCTCCTCATGTTAAACTTACAAAATACAAGAAAAAAACAAAAGTGAATAATATTTTTTAATGTGTTTTATTAATATATGTTATTACATTTTCGGTATTAATTAAATTTTACCATGAGGACAAGTAATTACACAAACAATGGACAAAACATATAAGGCATGGAATAAATATTTACATTTTACTAGTACATGTATATAGCGATACGTTTAACACATATATATTTGCACACAAATGTAGTAAATGGGAATGAATACACGTTATTGCAACATTAGTGCAGTCCATACCGGTATATTAACATATATTTATATTTTCTCCTTCTTGGTTTAATAAAGGTTAGCGTGCTGTAGATCTTTGCTTCGATTCCCGGTCGAAACAAACCAAGCATTATAAAATTGATGTGTGCTGTTCTGCGTTAAGCACACATCATTAAAAAGTTAGACCCACGACTAGTAAGCTCAGTGTAAGAGTAGAGAGACATGTATAAGCCAGGACTTGTTGTTTCAGTGAGTACTAAACAAATCAAACTGGTCCTGTGCTAAGAAAACACCATCATCATATAATGCTGACTCGGTGTTAAACAATAATTATTCATCCACTCAATTAGTTGTGCTAGGTGTGTCCACTCAATTAGTTGTGCTAGGTGTGTCCACTCAATTAGTTGTGCTAGGTGTGTCTACTCAATTAGTTATGCTAGGTGTGTCCACTCAATTAGTTGTTTTAGATGTGTCCACTTTCACTCCACAGATTGAAGGTTTTAAAGAAAGTATAATATTTAAGTCGCAGTTTGTGGAAATTGTCCCTTTTCTGGATTGTCATTTTTTGATTTCCTCTTCGGTATTCTCTAAAGAGAAATACTCTATTTTAGTACGACGTTGGAGTTGGTTCAGTTAAAGTAGAAAATTATATGGGATATGGATCAGTTATCCACCTCAATGTTAATAATCTCCTCCACGACGACTACTTCCGGATCCATGGAGGCAATGTCGATGGCACTTTGAACATCGGAAGCGGAAGTTTCCCACAACCTCTTGCATACAAAATGGGTACCATTGCAACGTTTATGCATGAAAACTTTTGGAATAATGCAACAATTTTTAGTTCAAATGGTATCTGTGGAGAAGGCGTATCCTATTACTTGCCTCGTTGGCAGAATAACACAATTAAAGCCCTTATGGAATATCCTGCTTTAAAGGGAAGGACCTTTCTCCCAACAGGTATGAGTGACTAGGTTCAGTTTGTTGTTTCATTATTGTATTAAGCTTATTTTACATCCATAATCGTATTTCTAAGGGTAGTGGCAATTTTGTAGCTGAATTTACATCGACCGATGCAATCAATGTTTGTTACCACTAATGTCGAATGGCCAATACTCATGCATGACGAATTGTGTTAGTACAACCATTTGTGATAACGTTTTAAAAACCAATTCGATCGGTTTTTTTCCAGGGTCCCTCGGGTTCACTAACCAATAAAATCAACTGCCACGACATAATTGAATTATTGTTGAAAGCTGCGCTAAATACCATTTACTGAAACCTTTTTTTCTAAATTAACATTAATCCTGAAAATTTAGAAATCCATTAGCATAGCTGAATCCTATAAAAACAAGAAGAAAATTCCAAAAGAAAAAGTATTCAGAAGCCGTATGTCGGAGGAGGGCAGACAATGCAATTGCCAACAGTGAAAGGACAAAAGGGCAAATAATGATCTATGAAACAATATGCAGAAAATTAACGATTGGGCAACATGAACCCCATTAATATATAGGGATGAACTTGTATTACAGATTTGTAGACTAAAACATTATTTTGTATTGGAATGAGGGATATCTATGCGACTTCAATAGTTAATTTATAATCTGTTGAAGTTGATATTTCTTTGTTGATTTACAAAAAGAGGTAATGTATACGAAATAAATGAACTTTGAACTCACTTTATATTCTACTTTAATAATGACAATATACATGGGTTAGCTTCTGTTCAATTATTTTATCGCCATGATACAAACAAACAAAATGAATGACTCGAGCATGCATAATCTGTGTAATTCATGCTTCTCGAAACAGTTCTGCCGCAAATTCGGCCAATATTAAAAGCAATGTGTACATCAGCGAAGAAATGTATCTCATCAAGAGCCTTCAGTATTTAAGTACTACCAGTGGTTAGATGGTATTCGGACATCATAGATGCAGTTCTTTTATTCCAATCATAACTATTAAAACAAAACAAATCATATTCTCTCCCTTAAGCTATGATGTCGTTTGTTTTTTCAGATCCAGATATAAAGATTCCTGTAACATGGCCACACGGGACATACGGATTATGTAAACCTAGATCAGGTTGTCCAAGGTCACCGTTCGGGTGGACAGAAGGATGGAGACGACAAGACGCAGAAGATACAGACAATAATAATTATTGGACGCCAGGAATACATTTAAATGGTAATGCATTTAGTTACTACTACATTTAACTAATAACACTTCTAGCTAGCAATACATTTATCTGGGAATATATTTAGGTAATAACACATCTAGCTAGCAATACATTTATCTGGGAATATATTTAGGTAATAACACATCTAGCTAGCAATACATTTATCTGGGAATATATTTAGGTAATAACACATCTAGCTAGCAATACATTTATCTGGGAATATATTTAGGTAATAACACATCTAGCTAGCAATACATTTATCTGGGAATATATTTAGGTAATAACACATCTAGCTAGCAATACATTTATCTGGGAATATATTTAGGTAATAACACATCTAGCTAGCAATACATTTATCTGGGAATATATTTAGGTAATAACACATCTAACTAGCAATACATTTATCTGGGAATATATTTAGGTAATAACACATCTAGCTAGCAATACATTTATCTGGGAATATATTTAGGTAATAACACATCTAGCTAGCAATACATTTATCTGGGAATATATTTAGGTAATAACACATCTAGCTAGCAATACATTTATCTGGGAATATATTTAGGTAATAACACATCTAGCTAGCAATACATTTATCTGGGAATATATATAGGTAATAACACATCTAGCTAGCAATACATTTATCTGGGAATATATTTAGGTAATAACACATCTAGCTAGCAATACATTTATCTGGGAATATATTTAGGTAATAACACATCTAGCTAGCAATACATTTATCTGGGAATATATTTAGGTAATAACACATCTAGCTAGCAATACATTTATCTGGGAATATATTTAGGTAATAACACATTTAGCTAGCAATACATTTATCTGGGAATATATTTAGGTAATAACACATCTAGCTAGCAATACATTTATCTGGGAATATATTTAGGTAATAACACATCTAGCTAGCAATACATTTATCTGGGAATATATTTAGGTAATAATACATCTAGCTGGTAAGACATTTAGTAGTTTTCTCCAACAATAAAACTGGCCTCCATAATAATATTAGCGTGTAAGACATTTAGTAGTTTTCTCCAACAATAAAACTGGCCTCCATAATAATATTAGCGTGTAAGACATTTAACTACCAATATATCTAGCGACTAATACATTTAGCGACTAATACATTTAGTTGGTAATACATTTATCTGGTAGTACATTTTTCTGGTGGATCATTTAGCTGATAATATATTCGCTACTAATAACACATAGTATATTTTGTTACTAATGCAGCTAACTGCTAATACATTTAACTACTAATACATCATTTAATTAATAATATATTAAACTGGTAATTTTAATTCGAAGGAAGGTAGCGAATACAAGCGACAGTATTTCTAAAAAAAAATCCTGTATCTTTTCAGAAATCTTAAAAATGATTGATTTATGTCTCGTCATTTGCTTTGTTATTTGGAATGAATTTGAATAAAATCAACAAAACAGGTACTTCATAATCTGATATAGCACCATTTAACATATATTTCCCATTGCTAAATTCATATACGTGCAGATTAATTTCGACTTTATTTTATATTCTTGCCCTAAAATTTGAATTATTTGAGACATTGACTGGTGTTAATGAGGAAGTATTAGGACCAATAACCCTGTGTAGGATATTAACTTAAGATATCCTGTACATTTTTAGGTGTAATGGAGCATAATAAACCATCGTTTTACTTCTGCATGAAAACTGCAGATGAGAACACGGAATATGAAAGGAACTGGCCCAGTGGAAATTACTGTATATTAAAACGTGGGAATTGTCCTCAAGGTAGGAAGTGATCACATCTGTGTATATCATGTGATTGTGAAATGTTGAACAGCCATGAAATTCCTGTTCCTTTACTTTAATTTTTTGATCCGATATTCCAGAGCTTGTGGTACCTACCATGCTTTCGTTGATAGAGAGTTGCTGCTAACAAGGAAGCTACTGAACCAAGGTTCCTAGTGGTTAAATTAAAGTCATCACTTCGAAAGTTTTAGGGTCGGCACCATGACTGTTACCGAATACCTGTGTCACAAAAGACCACGGATATATTCCTTTTACGGTAATCACAATCCGGTCCTTTTCTCATTTATTATATATTACAGGGTGTGTAACAAGATTAACACAAAAGATAATAATTGAAATATTATTTATCTCATCTCAATAAAGAAACTAGAAAAAGCATAACAAAATTCAGAATAACTGACCATCAACTATTAATAGAAACTGGAAGATACACAAAAGCACCACTAAGAAGCTCATTATTATTTTATTAACTGTAACACAATTGAAAATTAAATATAATACTGAATCCATCAACATCTAAAGATATCAAAACAATGATTTTTTTCTTAAACAATCATTAAAACTGAGGAAAGGAGACATATAGGTTATAGCATATACATTTTATATATAAATATACAATGCATTTGGCTTATTGTCTTTTTGTTTATTTGTTATTTCCTTTGCTTCAATCCAGTAGGATTTTTGCTTAGCAATTAAATAACGTTACTATTAAAAGATCGTGACAAAATGGCAAATGACATCAATTTACACATATTCAATAATAGAAATCGAGAGTTTAGGTTCGGGGAGGGGAATTTCATTAGTAGAAATCAAATTTGGAAAAATTGGCGATCGTATAATTAATAATATAACTAAAACTTTCGAAGGAAGTCTGTGATTTACTATTGCTGACGTAAGAGATTATTATTATTATTATTATTTCTATTATTTCACTATTGTGTCTCACAATGGCCGTAGGTACTATCCAATAAAAAAATGTTGATTGAGGTCATAGGCTCTCTTAAAGAGAACTGACATTATATATACACTCCGACAAAAGTTAAGCACCACCCTATATTTTTATCGATATATTTGTTTACATCAATACTGTTAAAACAATAAAATAGATATCACCATTTTTCTTACACTTCTTAAAAGACTACACCAAGGGCTCTAAAATTACAAATCTACGAAGTATTTATCATCCTGAAAGACGTGAATATGACGTGGCAAAAATGGGATTCAAAACAGGCGCTGGAAAAACGTAAAACCAGTTTGTCTTTGATGGAAGTTTTTAACATTGCATTAAAATGCAGAGTCTTCAGATTTTAAGAACTTTTAAATGCATATATTGTGCGTATGTGTAAGGCATAAAAATCAATAACGAGTATATCCACCGCGTTTATTGTGAAGTTCTGTAACATGCCTCGTCATGCTTCGCACAATACGCCTAAGCCGTTCTTGGGGGAACTGTTGCCACTCCTGTAAGATAACAGTTCTTAATTCGTCAATATTTAGATATTCTGGATTGCGTTGGTTAATTTTTCGGCCAATAAAGTCCCATACATGCTCTATAGGGTTCATGTCTGGCGACATCGCAGGACATGGTATTGTCTGAACAGCCTCTTGCTGTAAGGAAGGTTGTACAATTCGGGCTCTATGTGGCCTAGCGTTGTCGTCCATGAACATTGGCCTGTCAGCCAACGCATGATTGTCGAAATGGGGGACTACGCGTGGAGCGAGCACATTGTCACGATATTTTTGGCCTGTCAGATTACCATCAAGAACGTACAAGTCCAACTTACAGTCAAAGGAAAAACAACCCCAGACAGTTACACCCCCACCCCCAAAAGCATTTGTGCCCAAAATGTGGTTGTCCTGAAATGAAGTGTTTCGTTGGCACCAAACCCTTGCACGACCGTCGATAGGGCGTAACAAAAAACGACTTTCATCAGACCAGTGGACCCGTCTCCATGTGCGAATAGTCCACCCCAAATGATCATGTGACCAGTCAAATCGAGCGTGGCGATGACGTAATGTCAACTGTGGACGTTATATGGGTCGTCGCGCTCGCATTCCCTGATGGTGGAGGCGTCTGATAACAGTTCGTATGCTAATATGGCCTCCAAACGCTAAATTACCACGAAGTGCACCAGCTGTACTGAACGGCCGTTGCCGCGCCCGTCTGGATATGTGCCGGTCCTCTCTCGGCCTCGCTTTGCGAGGTCTACTTACACGTGGACGGTCAGTAACATTCCCCGTTTGACGAAAGCGCTGCATCAGTCGTACAATGATGGAATGGTTAACCCTGAAGTGGTCTGCCACCCTTCTATGGCTAAAACCACCGATATGCATGCCAACAGCTTGCCACCTTTCTGGTATGGTTAATTTTCGCCGCACCATACCAAACCAATAGAAAATGAAACTTAAAACTCTACACAAAAGAAATCAGCTTTCGCTTGCAAACACAAATATTGAAAAGTACACGTGGCACTTTACACACCCTGTCATATACACATAAATAAAAATCGATCAATAACCTGTTTCACAGGTAAGTAAGCATGTGTGTACAGGTAACGAAAACAGCAAACCGAGTTGAAATAAGTTCATTATTAGAAAAGATATTATTGAAACAAGTCAGGTGGTGCTTAACTTTCGTCGGACTGTATATATGACAAGTTCTGTGTCACGAAGATTAAATATATTATGCATAAATTGTAAGATACGTTCTTTATAGCAATGCTGTTAGTGTAGGTCTGGGCTCATAAAACTAGTCTAACCATGACACTTTAATTGAAGTGCCTTTAACAAACCAGGACAGAGATTGGTCATTTATACGAGTGGTAGGGGGATCAAGTTTGCCTCTATTTCCATGATTATTCAATTGGATTTTGGAATTGTTTCGACGATGTGATATTTTTTGTTTTTCGTTTATTCTTTCCAACCAGCTTAAATATTTAGACTCCCACATTTCTGAGTACATATACTCTGGAGTCTTTGTGCAATCGAAATCTACCTATCACAACCATTCCACACATCTTTCTATTAAGATTTCTTCAGGTGCTTACTAACCATACTGATTGAGGATCAACTTATTTCATATAAATCTGAATGTCTTCATTTATGGCAAGTTATATTTGGTTGAGGAGGCCTAAGGTGTCACGGAACGACGGACGGCAAGCGATAATTAAAGCTCCTTTAACCATTTACCAGTTGAGTTAATAACATGCTTCCATTATGTAGGTTTCAGCATTGGATCTATTTTGTGGGATGACGAAGATAGTGATAATGCCAATGAGGATAGTGGTGCTTTGCCCGACGGGTCTTACGGTAGAGATACCAGGATCGACTACTGCTGCAGGTATTATAAACACAACTTGTCATTTTTAACCGAAACACGACGACAAAATGCTTATGATAATAGAAAAAATAGGCAACAAAACAGTAATGATCGCATGATGGTAATCAAAATTTAAAATATAGTAAATTCATATATTTTCATGGGTATCAATATTTGTCGTATATAGATTGACGCAAGATAACACGGCTTTAATAAATATCATACTCATTATCAACTGGACCACATTTAGTGGTCTACTGGTCTACGGGTATATTCGCATAAAAAGCTACGACAATAGACACACTACGAAGTTTGATGATTATTTGAATGAAATCGAAAACACAATGCGAAGTATTGCCATAATGTTGCTAAATAATATGAATGTAAACTTTCATCTTGATGATGTTAAGGAAAGTTTTGTTCAACAGTGTTTACTTGTTTTCTCATGGATGAATAAGGGTAATAACAAAATTACCGAACTCCGAACAATCTTCCAAAGGGAAAGTCAAAACTCACAAGTATATAAACAGACAAAATCAGTCAACAACGGAAAACTGTGAAAACCGTAGTGACCCTGACTTGGTGCAGGCATTTCTAAAGAAATGGTGGGTTGAATCAGATTTTAAAGCGTCGAACCTCCCGCTTTCATTACGGTTCAAAACATACAAAGTGAAGTATTTAGTTTCAAAACATTTGAAAACTGAACAATTTTCATAATTATTTCGGGGGACGTCGTGACCGCGATGATACATCAGTTGGAGCTACATCTAGTTATAAAACAGCATGCTATATTGGGAATATACTATCCAAGGTATAGTGCTCTTAAAAATCACTGACACCTTTTTCAAAAATTACTTTCAGAAGCGACGGATTTTCCCACAAGGCAATTTTACTACCGGTTGACCATCCATTTTATCTAATAAGGTACACAAGTACTTGCCAGGATGTTTATGGTATGATAGTGAAGGAAGAAGTCTTCAAGATGGATACAGAAGATTCATCAAACAAAGACTCTTGTAACGGTGCACATCCTTTTGACCCTGGTTGCGGCCACAAAGATCATGAATTACATTACTGCTATTACGAAAGACAATCAGATATAAACTTTCCGCCTATCATTATTGGATAAAAAATTGATTTACTGAAGAATTTGTTTCATTAGGTTGAAACTAAAAATTATCAACCATAACGGTCTTCACTATCAGCAATTGTTTTTTATTAAACATTGTCACGGGTCCGTCGTGACTACGTCACACTGTAGTTAAGTTTACATTTACACACGCAAGCAGTGTCTATCACCCGGTCAATTTGTGAGGTCTATTCAGACCAAATGTTTTAGGACAAAGCTTGTCAGTCTCAATGATTATAAGACCGGTAGTCAGGATTTTTGCAAGGGAGTCCATAGACTCGCGATGCAAGATAATCTTGGAACCGCTTAAGCCCACCAGAAACTCTAAGTTATTGCCGTAAAATTCTGGATTAGACTCCAGAATATGCTATTTTCCATATAATTTTTATAATCTTTTAAAAACAGATTGAGAAAATCTATATATAACTCTAGCTTTAAAACAATAAGTTGGCAACATATTTTGTTTCCTTAAAGTTAACAAAATGTAAAATATAGTTTATTGCTGATTAAATGTGATAAAACACAGAACAAAGGATAACATAGAAAATACACCTGTACTAGTAACAAATCTGGATGAGTGATCCCTGCTGCTTGAATTACATTGTAATACATCTATATACCGACTGTGATTCTTCTGGTTGTCTTATGATAGTGTTTAGAGAACAACTTTTAAACATTACAATGATATTACAATTAGGTTAGACAGTGACTTTCCAAATGAAATGAAAGAAAACTTTTATTTAACAGGGGTTATTTTCCATGCTCATCATAAGCTTGATACGTGCAGTTTGACCAATCAGATGACACTAGTGGAGAAGTAATTGCTTGCACTTCCTGAGCACATGAGTTCTTCCCCTGTACTCGATTATGTATCAGATGCATGTAGCTAGCAATAATGGTTAGGGGTTATGGTGTTTAATAGAATATGAAACTTTTAAGTCTTTGGCATGTGTTTTTTAAACATATGTGTACCGTACCTTAACAAAGTATAACACAACTGTTACATGCATATAAAATAAGTTATAAATACATATGATATAGGATTTACGTCCGAAAAACGTAGGATTGCAGTATTTTTATAAGGCTGAGTTGCTTCTAAGTTGAAGTCATCACTATGCAATTTCAATGGTTGTCACCATGAACTGTACATGTTGACTGTTGCGAAATATCCATTTTCCCTTGTACGTAGATTATTTTCTTACCTCTATCACCGACAAAATATTTGATATCTTATATGAAACAGGAACTGATTATCCTTTGCCAGCACATGGGTTCTCTCTCGTATATTTGGTGGGGTTCGTGTTGCTTATCGTTTTAGTTTTCTTTGTTGTGTTTTAGCTTTGTTTGCCTTCGTCGTGCCAAGTGTTGCCCATTTATTTATTGTCTCTTCGGTTTCCCCAACTTTTATTTGCTGTGTTACCGAATATTTTGCGAAGGCAAACAGATCCGCATATTTGGAAACAAAATAAATCCAATATATTGAGGTGAAACAGAAACTGATAACGAATTTAAAATCTAATGTACATGTATATTTTATTTTTGTTGTCTACAATGTCTTTATAGTGAAGCTAAAAGTTAATTAAACGGTATACCTATTGTAATTCTATTTTGAAGAATAACCATTCATAGACATTATTTGACTATTTCAACGTTTTTTCGAATATTTATTTAAACATTTCCAGGTTACAAAATAAAAGTGACAAATCAAGTACAATGTACCTTATTAGAAAGCATCTCACAAAAAAAATTATATATAAAAAATATGGGAAAACTTAACGATAGAAATAAAATATAATCCATTCTTGATCTAATACGTTGGGGGTATATATTACTCCAATCCTATTAACACCAGATCCTTCACTTGCTCCTCTGATATGTCACGGCTTCGGAGATATGAGGAAACCCCATTACGGGTCACATTCAAGAATATATATAATGATATGATCAATACGATCATGCCATATTTTGGACAATCGGAGTATTCGTATCATGCAAAACAGATTAGTAACACTTTCATTGTCACGTGATATACCAGCAAGGGAGCATTCAAAACGTAGATATCTAATTTAGTGCGTACGAAGCCTTTCTGGAATACCATTTTCATCAGATACGCTCAAAATTGAAAGATTGGAAAATCAATTAAGTTTTGGGAGCAATAAGACCAACAATCCTAAACAGTATAGCCAAAATAGGCTAAGGTCACATATACATGAGGAAGGAGAACCTAAACAGTATAGCCAAAATAGGCTAAGGTCACATATGAATGAGGGAGGAGAACCTAAACAGTATAGCCAAAATAGGCTAAGGTCACATATGAATGAGGGAGGAGAACCTAAACAGTATAGCCAAAATAGGCTAAGGTCACATATGAATGAGGGAGGAGAACCTAAACAGTATAGCCAAAATAGGCTAAGGTCACATATGAATGAGGGAGGAGAACCTAAACAGTATAGCCAAAATAGGCTAAGGTCACATATGAATGAGGGAGGAGAACCTTAGTTTTAATAATAATTAGATTGTTTAGGAACTGTAAATTTCAATAATAGCATATTAATACAAATCTGATTTTAATTAGATTTGTATTAATCAAGATAAGATTGAATTTGTTCTGATTTCTAAAATAATGACTATACATCTACACGTATGTATTTGAGTTAGCTTATTAAAGTTTATATTTACACGTAGAAACAAGCACTTGTCATTGACAGATGAGTAGAATTATCTAATACGGTTGACACCTTGACAGAATGATGACATATCAAGGCATTATCATGATAATCCTGTCTATTTAATGCTGAAACAATAGTGACAAATATTTGATTACGTCGTCTTAATACTAATTATGTTACCAACTTAGTGTTTCGACACTGACATGGTTTATTGTTGAAACATGCAATTCCTAAAAGTTCTCCTCCCTCAGGCAGAGATGACCGTAGTCGGCTATCCTGTCTAGACTTTAGATTTACGTGCTCCCGGCTATCCTGTCTAGATTTAGATTTACCCCCCAAAGCCTTTTAAGTTATTTGATTTTCCAATCGTATCTCCAGAAACGCGTCGTGCGAACTAAATATGAAATGTATGTTTTTATTAGTTCTGAATCAAATTTCAAAATATTCACGTCCGGTGGTCTCATGGATAATAGTTTGTATGACATACAATACCAACTGCTTCGATCAAAGCGCCCTAAACATTAAAACAACTTCTATGAACTAGTAACAAACAGAAAATAGAACATTGTAAGTATACTTTATTTACCTTGGATAGAGTATATATTTTGCTCTTCAAGGGGTAGTCGTGATTGTTATCGTATAGTAGTTGGATTTACAGGATGTTATTTATAACTGACATGTGAACTTCACAGCAGCCACCATTCAATGACATCAGATTGTGATACAATAATCTGAGAAAGGTTATCTTTTTGTTTAATATAAATTACAGATCGGGTATTACAAAATCCGATAAGATGAAACGTACAATAAATTAATAGTATATAAGATCTCATTTTTAGCTACAAAGATCTTAGAAATTTTCCATTTCTCCATATTTTACACATATATTGTCAGATTAGATACTTTGATGTCCTTCCTTACAACAATATAATCATACATAACGTTGCACAATTCCACAAAGCTATATGTACAGCCCCCCTTCGGTAATGTAATAGTTAGCATACTCGACCCGAGTCAGGTTTTATGTGGGTTCGAGTCGCGGTCAATAAAATTAGTTGTTGCTTTTCCGCTAAGTACGCAGCATCAACGACAAAGGGCAAAGACAGATGGGCTCGGAATCTGGATGATGAGTGAGAGTTTAGTGAGATGTTTAACGGAGGACTATTGTTTCAGTGAGCTAGTGGCAACATCCAACTAATCGTGTGGGTCTGGTACAAAACGGACATCATCATCTCGTCAAATGTAATTTTGTTGAAATATTGCTCAAATGGCGTAAAACTACCATCAATCACTTGTTCACTATACATGTACATGTACAATGATGGATCAAAAGACTTTCTGCTCGAAAATTTCATATAAACCCATGATTTTAAAAACAATTCTTGTCAAGTCATTTCTTGCTCGATTTTCATGAAATTTACAGCATTAAAAGCATAAATAAATCGTTTTTTTTTTCTTCGAATAATCTCAATATATTTTCATGTTTACTTTGCCTTAAAATATAATTTAAACAAGAAGCTTAGAAGTTTCCCAAGCATTATAACATAATCACAAAAAATGTTCACATCGAGAATTTACAGTTGTGCTTGATACAACAATGATGGAAAATAAAAAAGAAATCCGAGGAAAAAAAATATATGAAAACATTAAAAAAAAATCTTATTTACTGATTGAAGGTAAGAGGTTATTGTTCGTAGTGTTGATATTTGTGGTATTGTTGACCATCACTGTTTAAATTTTCTTTTCATAATTTTATTAATTTTGGCTTTAAAGATGAAAAATTCAAGAAAATTGGAAAACAAATGACTTCGGATATTTTTTAAAAACTAGTTTTTTTTAAATATATACTTTTGACCCGTGAATGTACCTATATAGCCAAGTCCAATGATCATTTTGTATAATATATACTTTTGACCCGTGAATGTACCTGTATACCCACGTCCAATGTTCATTTTATACACCAACGTTTACAGAAATAGCACAATCAGAAATATTCAGTTTGATAATGGTCAAATTCAAAGAAGATATTATACATCTTTTAAAAAAAAAAAAAGAAATATGGGAAAAAAAGGGGGTGATCACATTTATAGAATAATACTTTGTTTTTTTTGTATCGGGTCACTTTGCCCAGCAATCAGATTTACTATTAGTTATCTTTTACAACATCTCACCTAACACAACATTACAGATATCATACATGTAATGATAAGTTACAACAACCTTTTAGGTAATGAATGATTACCCCATATCTACGTTGTTAAGACATATATTTATGATTACTTATAGATAGAGAGCTTGATCTTATCGTCCGTCTTTCCATCATGAACTACGACGAAATAGTGGTAAAATTAGGAGAATTTGGATTATATCAAAAATGTTTGTATTTTTTATTATGTATCCCTGGAATCAGTGCCGGTGTGTTCATGGTGATATCAGTATTTCTGTTAGGGATCCCTGATCATAGGTTAGTGTTATTAATTATATAATTGACACACTTGATTGACATCAATACTGATTGCAATTCATTTATTTGTATCAATCTAACCTTATCTGCAGTTTTTCTTCTGTTTGTACTGTGTTGTACCTAGTTAGGAAAGTGAGTTGTGTATCGAAATATCCTGTTTCCAGGATTTTGTTTGTGATTGAAATGTGGAATTGTTCCGACATTGTGGTATTTATTGTTTTACATTTTATTAGAATATTAAGAACTGAAATTACTTTGTAGCCTAGTAATCAGTTTTGTTTCAATGTTCGGACATACTTGTGATTTTCCTCTGCGTTGTTAAGTTTTGAAGAAACAAATTGTCACACAATGTAGTTTTGCTTCACCGTTCTTGCGATAATCCTCTGCTATTTAAAATACAGTGAAGTGCGATTATTTTGTCAATTTGTTTAGGGGTATATATATATATATATATATTTTTTGGCTTTGCTTTGCTTTGTTTTGCTTGTTTGCTTTGGTTCTATATTGTTTTGTATTTTTTTTTTCTTGTCTTGTCTTGTTTTGTTTTGTTTTTGTTGCTATAATCTATCATGTATACAGACAATACCGAGGGTACATTCTATTCACATTAAATTACTTTGAGGGGTGGGTAACACATCACGGTTCACAAAATAAAACTCTTGCAGGTCGTGGTTAACTAGAAACATATCGTGCTTATCTCACTTCACGAAAATCAGAGACCTCCCACTAGTCCGGTCTCTTGTGTTTACAAAAGGAAGAGTTCTTGGAGTACTAGAAACAAATGTTTGGTCACAGGAACTAGCTAATATTGAAAATTCGCGAAAACTAAACTTTTGTCGGAAGTACTAGCTGGTTTCAAGTTGGTTGAAAGGAAATTATCATTAATATAACCCTTACTGAGGTTCACAAAATCATAGATTACATACGAATATCACGTAGAACGTCAAATAATTTTGTCTAAATAAGATTCACGGCAAATAAAATCAAACAAAAAAGAATTACTGGACAGAAAAATTTACGATCACGAACGAAAATAATCTACTTCATCGACGAGTATACAGATTTGATTTATCGCTCAATCCTTCTTGCTATTTTGTTCTACTTCGTTAAGATATTAGGAAGTTGAATTGCTTTGTCACACTGTGTACCGTTTTGCTTCATCGTTCCTCAATTTTTGCTACATTTTCTGGTCTTTATGATACTGTGAAATAGTATTACTTTGTCACCAACGTATACATTTTCTCCATTGTTCCACCATACTTGCAATGTTGCCCTTGTTAGGATACTGTGAAGTGGGATAACTTTGTCATTTAGTATATAATTTTACTTTCGGAATTCCTCTGATTTTTAGGACACTCTAACGTGAAATGACTCTGTTACCCACTGTACTGTTCTGTTTCATCATTCAGTCATTGTTGTTATATTCGTCTACGTTGTCGAGATACTGTGAAGTGGGATTATTTTGTCATTTAGTGTACAAATTTGCTTCATCGTTGGGTACTCTTGACATTTTCTTTCCTTTTGATTTGTTAAGATACTTGGAAGGGGAATTACCTAGTTTACATCTTTGATTCTATGTTTCGTCTTATTTTACACTCGAAGGACACATGGAACGTAATTACTTCCCAACTCTTTGTACATATTATAGTGTTCTTGGTTTTTGTCTACATTTGAAAACTTCTTACGGGAAAAAATAAATATTTTGTTTCAATATATTACAAAGAAATAAAACAGAAACATTGAATTACGCAGGCCATTTAAAATTCAACTGCGTATAAAATGATCAATTACAATAGTGAATGTAAGGGAGCAACCATTTGATTTGTATGGGGGCATAATCTAAACATTTTAACAAATAATATCCAAGCTAAAATATTATCTGAACAAAATGCCACGATGCAAAAGCGCTGACAAAAATAATCAGGTCATGAAATAAGGAAAACAAATTCATTCTCAGATGGAAAAAAACATATCTATGAGTCTATGACGGAAGAAATATAAAGTCAGATTTGGAGATTTTGTGAAAAATATTTCAAGAATTACGAAAGGAGAATTCCATGAAAGCTTTGTTTAAAGGTTCACTAATGATATTTTTCGACAGATAAAATAAGGGGCGTGTTAACTGGGTCATTGTTGTTTATTATACACTTGGTAATGATATGACTCATTTTTTTTTTTTTTTTTTTTTTTGGCAAATACAATATAATCGGAACTAAATGATCCATAATACCACAGCATGTAATAGTAAAACATATTTTATCCAAATCGTCCTTGTTATTAACCCTGGATAGATATGGGTCACGGGGTGATAACTAGTCCAATATAAGAAAAGTCACGCATTTATCACCCCCTGCAGCAATTTATTACTTATATCGTGACTATCAGATTCAAACAGGAGAGTAAAATCCCGGAAGTTGAAAAACAAATGATCGATGAAACCACCGGACATTCTTAGGTTCCTGGAGGCTTCAATGTGTATATCAGGACACGATCGAACCCACGACAGTCGTATTAGACTTGTGGTCAGACGTCAGCGACCATTGCCACTCAGCCACCCATGCCTCGGTAATACAGGAAGTATAATAAATCAATGGCATTACACACAACGCCGATAGGAAATATTACACTACATTACATGATAAATGAACAGTTGTCCCTGTTGATTATAAATGTTGGCTTTTTTTGTTTGTTTTATCTAATATATACGTTGATTAAATTAAACAAACTACTTACCTTTGATAAATATAAACTAAAGTTGAGAATTAAGTGTTAAAAATATCCGAAGATAAGAATCCTAACTACATTACAATTCTTATTTTAAGTTACTTTCGAAATAGAGCTGTCAGAACACGTGCACCTGTGATTCAATATATAAAATGTTGAAACCAAAATATTTAACCCCGGGTGACCACTTATATACAGACATTAAGTAGAAATATTCAATCCCGAGTGACCACTTGTAGATATATAGAGGCATTATGTAGAAATATTTAACCGTATGTGACCACTTGTTATTAGTACATTGTAGAAATATCTAACTTCTTGTGACCAATTGAGGGTATACAGGTATTCTATATAAAAACGTAGATATCCAATTTGATGCACACGATGCGTTTCTGGAATAACCTTCATCAGGTACACTAAATGTCGAAAGATTGAAAAACCAAACAATTTAATAATATAGGGAGCAAGAACAACAATGTCATGATCAAGAATAAAAACGTAGATATCAATATTAGTGCGCATGACGCATTTCTGAAACAACCTTCATCAGGTACGATCAATAACCTTCATCAGGTACGATCAATAACCTTCATCAGGTACGCTCAAAATCGAAATATTGGAAGAAAAACCAAAATCGGCTAAGGCGACATGTGCCAATTTGATATCTAACTGTTATCCTGGAGGCACAACAAACAACAAATAAATAGTTAAGGTTTGGCAGTGTTTGTTCACAGCTTTATATCATTTAATATGTTACATAAAATGAATATATTTAAATGTCTAGTCTATGTATATATATGTAAATTATAATGTGGTCATCGCAAATTATGGCAAACCACGAATATCTATATAACTAATAATATGACTGAACCCTGGTAATCAGAGATTGACTGATGAGCGCTGCGAAATGTGTCATGTCCATTAATGAATAATTGTAATTGAAACGGCGATTTTATTTGTCTTTGATTCTATCGCATGTTCTGATGATTTCCATATGCTATCAGGCAATTCTGGTCTTCTCTGAATTTCAACTTGTGACAGCCGACCAAACTGAAATATACAATAACTCCCAGCAGTATCATATTCTAAAATAACTGTCAACATACAATTAACTTATATACATGCTGGGTATTACCGAACTATCAGTATTACAAAGCTATCAACTACAGGAGCGGTTGGTGGGTTTTTTAAGATGATGAAATTCTCTCCAATATACTTGTGTCCTTCTCTCTTGCTGCTAAATTTCGAAAAGACCGCAATGAGGCTGCGGTTTGACTAAATAACAAAAGGAGTTCGACTAATACCAAATGTTCATTACATGTGATATACTACCAAGTACCAAATTCAAGTTTTACCCTACGGATAACTGGATCCAAAATTGGAGATTTTAAATCCTTTTAATAACTAATTTCCAATGCAAAATTGACATCTCAGTGATATTTTTTTTAATGTTTAGCATTGATTGATTGATTGGTTGATTAGTTGATTGCTGTGTAACATAGTCAGATATATTCATGGCGAGAAAAAAAGATTACAAACAATACATCACTTGGGTAAAAATGTTGTACATGACTGCGTGGAAGCTTGAATTGCCACTAGAAAAATAGAATAGAATTACATAGGATCAAATGATTGTGATTTGTAGTGAATCACCGACAACTCTTAGCAAACGGCTACTTATGTTCTTGGTTGTTTCAAGTTGTCTTTTACGTGTCAGGAGCATGGCATTGTCCATGCATGACGCGCTTATTTGCGTTCGCCCAGCACAAATAACGGACACCATTTCGGATAGGTTCCACCGGGCAGCAGAGAAATCAGGTTATATTTCTGAGTCTCTAGATTAGCATTGGGGAGTATCTAATGTTTATGACCAATTTGAATTCAAAGTGATCCCAATGAGACTATGAGATTTTACTTGTGAGCTATTATTTACGAATATTAATGGTAACATGTGATCTTACCCTATAGATGCGCCATACCTGGCCTAGATAACGACACATATAACATACAGAACGATTACCACAGAACACTCGTCAACCATTATATTCCTGATCCAACAGAGGAGAAAAAGAAATATGACGAGTGCCATTTATATTCTTTTGATCCAAGTACATCCATATTTAACAACAAAAGCCATCCAATCAACGCAACTACATTCAAATGTGACAAATGGGTGTATGATGATTCTATATTTAAATCCACGTTCTCATCTAAGGTAAACTTCTACAAATTTTATTTATTTATTTATTTATTTATTTATTTATTTATTTATTTATTTATTTATACCTTGTAAATATTTTATCTGACTTTGAGTGAGTGAGTAGCTGTTGTTAAACGCCAAGTAAGTAGTTTTTCGGTTATATCATGGTAATAACACGTTACTGTTCGATTAGATAATGACGATATTCGACAGACTCACCGCACTTTTGACATACCGCAATATAAAACGGATGAGGTGGAAAGGGGTGTGCGTTATGGTATTTAACGCCGCTTTCAACAATACTACAGATATATCATGACAGTCAGTTTTATTGGTTGAGTAAACTGGAGTACCCGGAGAAAACCACAGACCTGTCGCAAGTCACTGACAATCTTTATCACGTAATGTTGTATCGATTACACCTCGCAATGAGCGCGATTCGAACTCGCAACAGTTGAAGTGAAAATTTATTGATGAAAACATTACCATAAACGTGTTAATCTTTTGAACAATTTGAGTAGCTGTGGCAATGACAGGAATACATAACATATTTCTCAGTGAACTCTTAGTTGACTGCAAAGTGGTCATATCCAAATAATGCCCTGCTTTAATTCAACAATTAACTTCATATCGTTAATCTTCAAAAGAAACCTCACTAATCTATTCACCCGAAAATATGAGAATTATGCGCCTAGAATAAATAGTGAGCTTCCGGTATGGCCGCCAGTCAAAGAATGATTTGATTATGTGAGTGAACGTCTATATGGAATATAGGAAAAGGGGGAAAGGTAGGACAGAGTGGGGCAAATGTTGTTCTGTGATAGCATTGGGTTGTGCTGTGTAACTTTCAACAATATTTTTGCTATTTATTAGACATATATTAGACAGAGGCACGATATTAGTGTGATATATCCAACTGTCAAAATATCGATGCCAGGGTGGTATTCAACCATTTGTAACACATGTAAGAAGTGTTTGAAGACATCAAAGGGGTAATCAGAAGTCGTAAATAGAAGGACAGACAATACAATGACCAAAAGAGAAAGAACAAACAAAGATCTACAAAACACTACACGGAAAGCTAAAGATAGAGCAACATGAAACCTACCATAAGCCGGGGGTGAATTCAGGTGTTCCGGAAGGACAGGCAGTTCCTGCTCCAGTGGTGACACGCTTCGTATTAATCTAGTCACAAAACCGGCGATAAGTCACGAAAGAAGAAAGGACTGGGAAGTACTGTCGACTAGTGGAGTGTATATGTGGTCATTTGTGAAATTCCGTAACGTTTAACCAAGTCATGGCGAGAATCGTAAATTTTTTGAAGTGATGACTTCAACTTAACTAATAAAAGCCATTGGTTCAGTAGCTTCCTTGTTAGTAGGAACCCTCTATCAATAAAACCCTGAGACGTGGCAGTGTTAAACCGGTTAATGTGATCTTAACTCTATCTTCTTGATAATCGGATCTCTAACGGCAATGCAGATTAAAACAAACGATAAAACATCTGAGCAGATTTCCTTAAGCTCAAAAAGATTATACCTTTAACAAAAATGAATGACAATACAAACATGGACAGTACAATAGCAGGTTCAATGAATGCTTGTAGTTAACTGACTAATTACAAGCTATGAAGGTAAAATCTGTTGGCTAAATACCATTACTGGAAGGAGACACTCAAAAATCATAACTGATACATCCAACAGATTGTACATCAATTAATCATTAAACATATAAAAAATAGTGGTCTTCGTTTTAGACGTTTATTTTATGGGTATTAAGATTACCTTATAGCTTTGATCCTCCTTTTGTAAAATAAAATGAAGAGATTTATTTTATGGTTTTAATTATTAAAATAAAAACGTATGTTTATCTCTATGCAGATTAACCTAGTTTGCGATGACTTTCCTAAGACAACCGAGGCTAAAACCTTATTTTTTGGAGGAGTACTTGTTGGAGCTTTTGGAACAGGACTTTTGTCAGATAAGTAAGTATATATCTAAAGATTTTAGATTTAACATCTTCGCACTCGCATTATTAGAATTCCCATATCTGGAACACTTCAGGTTAGATATGCAAGTTATTTATATTTGGATATAATATTGCTATGGTAACAAAATGATGTAATAACCTTTTTGTTAAAAAACAAGTGACAATGCCCATATGCAATGTTAAATCAAATGAAGATTAACACAGAGAGCCAATGTTTGTTATTTAAAGGAAAGAGAGCTATTGTGAGCTATATCATGACGAGAGCTATTGCCAGCTATATCATGACGAGAGCTATTGTCAACTATGTCATGACGAGAGCTATTGTCAACTATATCATGACGAGAATTGCTTTTTGATGCGATGATGATGACGTCTTCTTTGTACTGGACCAATGAGATGAGTTGGGGTTTTAATGTGTTCGAAGCAAGAGTCCACAGGTAGACTTGTCAGAACACATTATCCTGAATTCGAGTTAAGAAAATTTTGAAGATTCCAAAGGGGTAAACAGAAGGCATCCAATCTTTTCTCTTACTTATTCATGTCACATGCTGAGCGAATGGTGAAACACTGAGTACAATTTAACTATTGTCTTTGGTTTGACCAGACTGTGGATGGAGTACACAATATATCAAATATACCACACTCCAGGCGAGCACGCTAACCATAACACTACGAATGCACTCAATAATAATGTAAATACAATGGAACCTGTTTAATCCGACACACCAGGGATATGTGTCGGATTGTACAGGATGTCAGAACCTCTCTAATCCGACACATGAGGGACCAGTGATATGTGTCGGATTGTACAGAACGTCAGAACATGTCTAACCCGACACATCAGGAACCAGGGATATGTGTCGGATTGTACAGGACGTCAGAACCTGTCTAACCCGACACATCAGGGACCAGGGATATGTGTCGGATTGTACAGCATGTCAGAATCTGTCTAACTCGACACACCAGGGACCAGGGATATGTGTCGGATAGTACAGGACGTCAGAACCTGTCTAACTCGACACATCAGGGATCAGGGATATGTGTCGGATTGTACAGGATGTTGGAATACTCAGGTTTTATTTTAGTTAACAGAAATACTTTGGGACCATAAATTTTGTCCGATGTCACAGGATGTCGAAAAACTGAGGTCTCGGATTGCACAATTTCAACTCCATATACCAATGAGTATTAATATTGATTATAGCGTTTTTTTATTTTGTAGGATTGGAAGAAAGAAAACTCTATTTTTGTCGTTTGGTCTGGCTTTAGGATCATCTGTAGGTGTAGCGTTCTCGGCGTCCTACCCAGTGTTTGTTGCACTACGATTTCTTGTTGGTTTTTCTACCGCTGGAATATTTATGACAGCCTTTGTTATAGGTAATATTTTTCTTATTAATTGGTTAACTCAAATATCTTATAAACAGTGTGGGAGCTTGGTTAATGTCATTGTCGTCTAACCACAAGTGACACAAACGTGGGTTCGTGCCACATTACTCATCTCAATTTTTAAGTTTTCTAGACACCTACCCACAATATAGGGGCTTAGCCTGTCAATTTGTTATATGTATCGGTGTTCTCCTTCGCAAATAGTCCTGGTATTCGTGATATGGCTGAATAATTGTTGAAAGTGACGATAAATACACTTAGCCCTTCTCCAGCTCATCCTAAATAGATGTTTTGCTACAAACAAATAGCTACAACCTGTTTTTATCGACACTGAAAAATAAACAATTCAACAATCTAATTTTCTTATGATCAATTTTTCCGTCAGTTACGTAAGACACAATGAAGTTAATATTGTTTGTTTAAGTGATAATTAAGGTTATTTACAAGTTGTTTTTCCAACTTATCAATTCAACCTTACACTGAGGTTATCAAAACATCCGGTTATAGGTCCATCCAAGAACCAACATGATTCAGTATTTGTAAACGTGATCTCAGCATGAATATAGCTAAACAATACAGCTCACGTGACATTCCATAAATGATACTCCATTGATTTAGTGATAAGGACTGGGTCTACTAAACACAAACAATATATGCACACTATTTCAATACTGTTAAGATGAAAATATATGTTATTGAAGTTTGACAATATATTCTAACACAGTAACCGATATATATCATTTTTGACGTCATGGTGATCCATTTTCCAACGCAATTGACAGTATTGTGTATTATATTTTTTTTTTCAAAACAATAATGCAAAATTATCAGGTGGATGATATGCTTGCTTATGAACATAAAACTTTTATTTAAAACATCTCAAAATATTTCCCCCTTTTTGCACATATGAAGTTTGTGGTTTTTGGAAAAGGAGATGTAACTCTTATAATGGAAGCCATGAATTCTATCAGGAAAAATATTTTCACTAATGACTGATAGACATATACGATGTATCATTGAGATATACTGCATACTCTTCAAGATCAATCGAGGATGTTGGAAAAATTACAAATTGTGAAACAAGCTATTTTCATGCTGTGTTAATTTACTTACACCAATCAATATAAAACAGTAAACATCATGGCTACTGTCGTATGGTTACTGGACGACTAGTCATCTTTATTTTGATTTCATCCGTTTTAATGTGTAGTCGATACTATTTTATGTTATAATGCTTGTCAGTGATTTGTGAAAAGTCACTGGTTTTTGTGTGGACAATCTGGTTTCCCCCAGTTATATATCAACATCCCGATATTGCTGAAAGTGTCGTTAATCATTCATGATATAATCTATATATTAACATATTAGAGCTGAATATTACATAAATTGTCTGAGCATCGAACATGCCATGTTTCCATTCATAAATAAAATACCCAATTACAAACTACTTTTGAGTAATAGTATGATATATATTTATGTTTATAATTGTAGGTTTAGAACTTGTTGGACCATCTAAACGGAATTTAGCTGGAGTAGTTATAGAGTATTTCTTTGCAGTGGGTTTGATGTTACTAGCAGGTGTAGCTTACTTACTTAGGGATTGGTTTTATATAGAATTAGTCTTCGGGGCACCAACTGTTCTATTCCTGTTCATGTGGAAGTAAGTATTTCGATAGATCTACTTTTCTATACCTGTCATAAATTAAAAAAAAATAGCATCTCTACTTGAACTTGTTTCTCAATGAACACTTTGGTATTTTTTTTCTTATTTATTGGCGATAGATCGTAGGTTTAAGTGATGGTCGGGTCAAACCATATTTATTGGCGATAGATCGTAGGTTTAAGTGATGGTCGGGTCAAACCAAAAACTTTGAAACTCGCATTTGCTGCCTTATTTGCATTATTGAGTTAGAGAAGAGACTGGTTGTCTCGTATTCAGGATAATGTGTCGAGTTGGTCGATATGCCCACATGTGGACTGTTGTTTCAGTGACCTAGCACTAGCAAAAAGTCCGCGAGTGGATATAGTACATCGTCATTACCATTTTATCAAACGTTACTTATCCTTGTTACTATAAAGCTGACCAATTACCCACTGACTATGACACTGTGTATGTAAATTGGATAAAACGGATATTAATGGCGATATAAATGACGTCAGCAAAATCGGTTTTAAGCTGAAAACGTAATGAAGATGACACCTTCGAACAAAACATATTAAACATTACCATTATTGCAGATTGGTTTTTTTTATTCAAGAACGACTGGCGTATCTTGCATTCCCTTGCTTTTCTAAATAATGTAATTATTATTACAACTAAGGATTTCCTCTCTCAGACATAGATGACCATAGCCGATGTTTGGCTATCCTGTTTAGGCCCTTTGGTTGTATTGCTCCCAAAACTTTAAATTAATTGTTTTTTCAATCTTTTGATTTTGAGCGTACCTGATGAATGTTATTCCAGAAAGATTTTGAGCGTACCTGATGAATGTTATTCCAGAAAGATTTTGAGCGTACCTGATGAATGTTATTCCAGAAACGTGTCGTGTGCACTAAAATTGATATCTACATTTTATTCGTAGTAATGCTTTACTTCTATATCACATAAACTGTTAACAATCAGAGTCACAATATTTATAATATTTACTTTTTTCAGATTAATTCCAGAATCTCCAAGGTGGCTGATTAACAATGGTCGTTATGAGGAAGCGGAAGTGATCATTCGGAAGGCTGCAAAATTTAACAAAGTGACCTTACCAGATACACTGTTTACGAAGGAAGATATACAAGAGCCTCCGACTGGAAATTTGCTACATCTGTTCTCCAAACCAGTACTTCTAGTCAGAACACTAGTCATATTCTTCAACTGGTAACATGAATGCTTAAATTGTGTGGTACATATGTTCATGTTTTGTAGTCAAGAACCCCAGACCGTTATCAAGGTTGAATGTGAATGTAAACAAACATGAGAGGAACTATTAATTGTATATATTTGAAAAATTCAACACAGAAGCACATTTTTTTTATCCTTCATATGATAGTTATATCAAAACATAGCTTTTATTAGTGATAATAGAATGTACTAAAATGAGTGAACACATATGTATAGCTGGATTCTTTTTCCGCATGAGTACTCAGGTACGCATCCCGGCTTTCATGCGAGTACTCATGCGGAAAGAGAACCCCGTTATATCCAATAAATTATTTAACGTTCCAATCTTTTGACTATTAGCGTACCTGATGAATATTATTCCGAAAGCGCGTCGTGGGCAAAAATTATACATGCATGTATACGTGTTCATTACTTCATTGTTACTACAAACACTGCAATCTTCAGAAGTTTTCACTGTCCTTTACTCTATCAACGATAAACATAGATGCTAAGAGCACAATACTATATATGTATATCATATGCAGACATGGCACTGTCAATGGCGAGACAAAATACATGATCGTTATAACCTGACGCATACCGTAGTCAAGGAATCCTTTATCATGTCATTTTAATAACAAACAGATGTATATAATAGATGTCACAAAGAATTACAGATAAGTTTATAATGTATACATCGATGGCATTAATAGGGCTGTAAATACAAATCAATCTTATCAACATGCTTATATTCCTGTCGTTTTTCTTTAAATTTATTTTCTTTTGATGTTTTGCAATGTATGTATGCAAAGTACCCCTACACACTGTACTTTTACGGCTCTTCTGTAATCGGTTGAACGCTTGTTCAAACATATTAAAATGTAATCTTTATATTAACTCAAAAATTGGACTGCGAATATCAAATCTGCCCATTTAATTTATCACAAGTAGAACACACGCCCATATCTGTAAACAAGAAGTACTGCAAAATGTGCACAAATGTAATCATTGTTATTGGGTGTTTTTTACTTTCGCTTTGTCTATTTATAGAATGGTTTTCAGTGTTTTTTGTTATCCTTTTCTTACAGGATGGTAGTTAGTATGACGTATTATGGACTATCATTAAACACTGGTAATCTGGGAGGAGACTTTTATATGAACTTTTTTATTTCCGGATTAGTAGAATTCCCGGCATACACTCTCGCAATTTTGTTTCTGGATAGAATTGGACGTAAGGTCTGTCATATGATGTCAATGGTGATAGGAGGAGGGTGTTGCCTAGCAACTATTTTTACAATTATATATGGCGGGGATGGTAAGTAACGTTATTGATAATGATTATATAGTTTCTATATGATTTGTTGTGCATATAATCTGTGATTTATTGGCCCGAAAAAATACTTCAAAATAAGAGTATTGGTGATAACATTGCTTATAACATTGTTGATTCACACCTCGTAAGGATGGTGATAGCATTGCTTATAACGTTGTTGATTCACACACCCGTAAGGATGGTGATAACATTGTCTATAACGTTGTTGTTTCACACCCCCGTAAGGATGGTGATAGCATTGCCTATAACGTTGTTGATTCACACCTCGTAATGATGGTGATCACATTGCCTATAACATTGTTGATTCACACACCCGTAAGGATGGTGATAACATTGTCTATAACGTTGTTGATTCACACCCCCGTAAGGATGGTGATAACATTGCCTATAACGTTGTTGATTCACACCCCCGTGAGGATGGTGATAACATTGCCTATAACGTTGTTGATTCACACCCCGTAAGGATGATGATAACATTGTCTATAACGTTGTTGATTCACACCCCCGTAAGGATGGTGATAACATTGCCTATAACATTGTTGATTCACACCCCCGTAAGGATGGTGATAGCATTGCCTATAACGTTGTTGATTCACACCCCGTAAGGATGATGATAACATTGTCTATAACGTTGTTGATTCACACCCCCGTAAGGATGGTGATAACATTGCCTATAACAGTGTTGATTCACACCCCCGTAAGGATGGTGATAGCATTGCCTATAACGTTGTTGATTCACACCCCCGTAAGGATGGTGATAACATTGCCTATAACATTGTTGATTCACACACCCGTAAGGATGGTGATAACATTGTCTATAACGTTGTTGATTCACACTCCTGTACGGATGGTGATAACATTGTCTATAACGTTGTTGATTAACACCCCCGTAAGGATGGTGATAACATTGCCTATAACATTGTTGATTCACACACCCGTAAGGATGGTGATAACATTGTCTAAAACGTTGTTGATTCACACTCCTGTACTGATGGAGATAACATTGCCTATAACATTGTTGATTCACACACCCGTAAGGATGGTGATAACATTGTCTATAACGTTGTTGATTCACACCCCCATAAGGATGGTGATAACATTGCCTATAACGTTGTTGATTCACACCCCCGTAAAGATGGTGATAGCATTGCCTATATCATTGTTGATTCACATACCCGTAAGGATGGTGATAACATTGTCTATAACGTTGTTGATTCACACCCCCGTAAGGATGATGATAACATTGTCTATAACGTTGTTGATTCACACCCCCGTAAGGATGGTGATAGCATTGTCTACAACATTGTTGATTCACACCCCTGTAAGGATGGTGATAGCATTGTCCATAGCGTTGTTGATTTACACCCCCGTAAGGATGATGATAACATTGCCTATTACGTTGTTCATTCACACACCCGTAAGGATGGTGATAACATTGTCTATAACGTTGTTGATTCACACTCCCGTAAGGATGGCGATAACATTGTCAATAACGTTGTTGATTCACACCCCCGTAAGGATGGTGATAACATTGCCTATAGCATTGTTGATTCACACACCCGTAAGGATGGTGATAACATTGTCTATAACATTGTTGATTCACACTCCTGTAAGGATGGTGATAACATTGCCTATAACGATGTTGATTCACACCCCCGTAAGGATGATGATAACATTGTCTATAACGTTGTTGATTCACACCACCGTAAGGATGGTTATAAGATTGCCTATAACGTTGTTGATTCACACACCCTTAAGGATGATGATAACATTGCCTATGACGTTGTTGATTCACACCCCCATAAGGATGGTGATAGCATTGCCTATAACATTGTTGATTCACACACCCGTAAGGATGGTGATAACATTGTCTATAACGTTGTTGATTCACACTCCTGTACGGATGGTGATAACATTGTCTATAGCGTTGTTGATTAACACCCCCGTAAGGATGGTGATAACATTGCCTATAACGTTGTTGATTCACACCCCTGTAAGGATGATTGATAACATTGTCTATAACGTTGTTGATTCACACACCCGTAAGGATGGAGATAACATTGCCTATAACATTGTTGATTCACACACCCGTAAGGATGGTGATAACATTGTCTATAACGTTGTTGATTCACACCCCCATAAGGATGGTGATAACATTGCCTATAGCGTTGTTGATTCACACCCCCGTAAAGATGGTGATAGCATTGCCTATAACATTGTTGATTCACATACCCGTAAGGATGGTGATAACATTGTCTATAACGTTGTTGATTCACACCCCCGTAAGGATGGTGATAACATTGTCTATAACGTTGTTGATTCACACCCCCGTAAAGATGGTGATAGCATTGTCTACAACATTGTTGATTCACACCCCTGTAAGGATGGTGATAACATTGTCCATAGCGTTGTTGATTTACACCCCCGTAAGGATGGTGATAACATTGCCTATAGCGTTGTTGATTCACACACCCGTAAGGATGGTGATAACATTGTCTATAACGTTGTTGATTCACACTCCCGTAAGGATGGCGATAACATTGTCAATAACATTGTTGATTCACACCCCCGTAAGGATGGTGATAACATTGCCTATAGCATTGTTGATTCACACACCCGTAAGGATGGTGATAACATTGTCTATAACGTTGTTGATTCACACTCCTGTAAGGATGGTGATAACATTGCCTATAACGATGTTGATTCACACCCCCGTAAGGATGGTGATAACATTGTCTATAACGTTGTTGATTCACACCACCGTAAGGATGGTTATAAGATTGCCTATAACGTTGTTGATTCACACACCCTTAAGGATGATGATAACATTGCCTATGACGTTGTTGATTCACACCCCCATAAGGATGGTGATAGCATTGCCTATGACGTTGTTGATTCACACTCCCGTAAGGATGGTGATAACATTGTCTATAACATTGTTGATTTACACACCCGTAAGGATGGTGATAACATTGCCTATAACGTTGTTGATTCACACCCCAGTAAGGATGGTGATAACATTGCCTATAACATTGTTGATTCACATCCCCGTAAGGATGGTGATAACATTGCCTAAAACGTTGTCGCTTCACACCCCTGTAAGGATGGTGATAACATTGCCTATAACGTTCTTGATTCACACCCCGTAAGGATGGTGATAACATTGCCTATGACGTTGTCGATTCACACCCCTGTAAAGATGGTGATAGCATTTCCTATAACATTGTTGATTCACACCCCCGTAAAGATGGTGATAACATTTCCTATAACATTGTTGATTCACACCCCTGTAAGGATGGTGATAACATTGTCTATAACGTTGTTGATTCAAACCCCCATAAGGATGGTGATAACATTGCCTATAACGTTGTCGATTTACACCCCTGTAAAGATGGTGATAACATTGCCTATTACGTTGTTGATTCACACCCCGTAAGGATGGTAATAACATTGCCTATAACGTTGTCGATTCACACACCCGTAAGGATGAAGATAACATTGTCTATAACGTTGATTCACACCTCCGTAAGGATGGTGATAACATTGTCTATAACGTTGTTGATTCACACCCCTGTAAGGATTGTGATAACATTGTCTATAACGTTGTTGATTTACACCTCTGTAAGGATGGTGATAACATTGCCTATAACGTTGTTGATTCAGCCCCCGTAAGGATGATGATAACATTGTCTATAACGTTGTTGATTCACACCCCTGTAAGGATGGTGATAACATTGTCTATAACGTTGTTGATTTACACCTCTGTAAGGATGATGATAACATTGCCTATAACGTTGTTGATTCACCCCCCGTAAGGATGATGATAACATTGTCTATAACGTTGTTGATTCACACCCCCGTAAGGATGGTGATAACATTGCCTATAACATTGTTGATTCACACCCCCGTAAGGATGGTGATAGCATTGCCTATAACGTTGTTGATTCACACCCCTGTAAGGATGGTGATAACATTGTCTATAACGTTGTTGATTCACACCCCCATAAGGATGGTGATAACATTGCCTATAACGTTGTTGATTCACACACCCGTAAGGATGGTGATAACATTGTCTATAACGTTGTTGATTCACACCCCCGTAAGGATGGTGATAACATTGTCTATAACGTTATTGATTCACACCCCCGTAAGGATGGTGATAGCATTGTCTATAACATTGTTGATTCACACCCCTGTAAGGATGGTGATAACATTGTCCATAGCGTTGTTGATTTACACCCCCGTAAGGATGGTGATAACATTGTCTATTACGTTGTTGATTGACACACCCGTAAGGATGGTGATAACATTGTCTATAACGTTGTTGATTCACACTCCCGTAAGGATGGCGATGACATTGTCTATAACGTTGTTGATTCACACCCCCGTAAGGATGGTGATAACATTGCCTATAGCATTGTTGATTCACACACCCGTAAGGATGGTGATAACATTGTCTAAAACGTTGTTGATTCACACCCCTGTAAGGATGGTGATAACATTGCCTATAACGATGTTGATTCACACCCCCGTAAGGATGGTGATAACATTGTCTATAACGTTGTTGATTCACACCACCGTAAGGATGGTTATAAGATTGCCTTTGACGTTGTTGATTCACACACCCTTAAGGATGGTGATAACATTGCCTATGACGTTGTTGATTCACACCCCATAAGGATGGTGATAACATTGCCTATGACGTTGTTGATTCACACTCCCGTAAGGATGGTGATAACATTGTCTATAACATTGTTGATTTACACACCCGTAAGGATGGTGATAACATTGCCTATAGCGTTGTTGATTCACACCCCAGTAAGGATGGTGATAACATTGCCTATAACATTGTTGATTCACATCCCCGTAAGGATGGTGATAACATTGCCTAAAACGTTGTCGATTCACACCCCTGTAAGGATGGTGATAACATTGCCTATAACGTTCTTGATTCACACCCCGTAAGGATGGTGATAACATTGCCTATGACGTTGTCGATTCACACCCCTGTAAGGATGGTGATAACATTTCCTATAACATTGTTGATTCACACCCCCGTAGTGATGGTGAAAACATTGCCTATAACGTTGTCGATTCACACCCCTGTAAAGATGGTGATAACATTGCCTATTGCGTTGTTGATTCACACCCCGTAAGGATGGTGATAACATTGCCTATAACGTTGTCGATTCACACCCCCGTAAGGATGAAGATAACGTTGCCTATAACGTTGATTCACACCTCCGTAAGGATGGTGATAACATTGTCTATAACGTTGATTCACACCCCCGTAAGAATGGTGATAACATTGCCTATAACGTTGTGGATTCACACCCCCGTAAGGATGATGATAACATTGTCAATAACGTTGTGGATTCACACCCCCGTCAGGATGGTGATAACATTGCCTATAACATTGTTGATTCACACCCCCGTCAGGATGGTGATAACATTGTCTATAACGTTGTTGATTCACACCCCGTAAGGATGGTGATAACATTGCCAATAGCATTGTTGATTCACACTCCCGTAATGATGGTGATAACATTGCCTATAAGGTTGTTGATTCACACCACCTTAAGGATGGTGATAACATTTCCTATAGCATTGTTGATTCACACCCCCGTAAGGATGGTGATAACATTGCCTATAACGTTATTGATTCACACCCCCGTAAGAATGGTGATAACATTGCCTATGATGTTGTTGATTCACACACCCGTAAGGATGGTGATAACATTGCCTATAACGTTGTTGATTCACACCCGCGTAGGAATGGTGATAACATTGCCTATGACGTTGTTGATTCACACCCCCGTAAGGATCGAGTCTCATCATAACTGGTTGATAATATAATGGCGAACAGTCATGTTAAAGGCATGTAATAAACAAAATGCACTCCCATGCAAATATCATTTGTACATTTTTGAGAGCACGACCATCACAAACCTCCCAAAAAGGCGATTCAATGCAGTGGCAATAAAAGGTAGATTTTATTGTGCTTTATCAATATCAGTAGATTCGACATCACATTATATAAAACATAAAATGGCAATTCAGCAGTAGGGTTCCTCGAGACAAAAACGATATATGTATATATTTGATAAAGTAATTACACGCTCACAGAGACATTTAGAACGATCTTACTTTCAAATCTTAGATTATGGGATGAAGATTATTCCACGAATGCGTCGGGTGCATTAAAACTAGATATATACTATTACCATTTCAGGTGAAGTATTAGTCTCATATCGTATCATCCGTCCAGTAGACAGTGCCTCGCCACTGACATGATTTATTAGAGATATTTATGTTTGAAACTTGCAGTTCCTAAATATTAAGATTTATTAAAACGAAGGTGTTCCTCAGATATAAGTAACCATAGCCGATATTTGGCTATCATGTGTAGTTCTTACTTGCAAACAGACGACTTTTAAGCTTATTTTGCCTTCTATTCTTTTCACTATTAGCGTACTACCCGATTATTTAAATTCCAGAATCGCGCCATGCGGACTAAGTTAATTATACAGTTATACATATTTATTACAACTGCTCTTTTACTGCTCTCCAATTTATTTTATAGATCTGCAATGGTTAACCACAGTGTTAGCTATGATAGGAAAACTTGGATCTGCTGCAGCGTTTGCAATAATATACGTTTATTCTGCTGAACTTTTCCCAACAGTAGTACGGAACACTGGTATGGGGGCAAGCTCTTGTTGTGCACGTGTCGGTGGTATGATAGCACCATATGTAGCTGATTCAGTAAGTCAATAGTTTTAATTGGTAAATAGGTCTATTTAGATTGACATGTTGTTCATTACGATTATGTATTTTACAAATAGTATAGTGTTGTCGTAATTACACACGCACGCACGCACGCACGCACGCACGCACGCACGCACACACACACACACACACACACACACACACATATATATATATATATAACAGTACCGTGCATTTCTGACTGCATATAGACGTAATAACGCCGGGTATTCGTAACTTCATAAAAACGTGACAGTGTGGTATATTAGTAACAGAATAATCGTGATTCGCGACCGCATATGGACACGGTCATGTTGTATGTTCATAACTGCGTACAGACGTCATGATATTGTGTATTCCTGACTGCTTATACACGTAATAATGTAGTGTGCTAGTGAATGCTTCATACTAATCAAGGAATGATTCGACGAAAAGAACAACATAGTTGGTACTTTTAGGAATGCCGACTTCTTGTTAAAAATCTAAAAATGGCAAAACTGTTTTGGGGTATTTTGACAATTTCAGTTTCGTCAGTATCAGTTTTTTTTTAATCTGTCTTTTAATTTACAGTGGAGAATAGTGGTGTAACGGGTTGCAAAGTAAAATGCTTCAATGTTATTGTACGAGGAGATTGATTTTGATTGTGTGTACTGGAACAGGTCTTTATAGTTTTTCAGAATTCTCATCTGATTCACACCATACCATCCAACCTCGGAGTAACAAGCGTCATAGTAACTATCAAACCCTGTTCTGACCTCTGATATAACTCTAGAAGAAATTAAATGCTAACACTATATCATGCATCAACACTATAATAAATATTTTCATTTATTTTATTCATTCAGGCTAGATCGGTGGGTGGACATGTTGGGCAAGCAGTACCATTAGTTGTCTTTGGAGCCGCGTCAGTACTAGCTGGTGTATTAACACTGTTATTGCCAGAAACACTCGGGGAACAGCTACCAGAAACAATAGAAGACGGAATCATGTTTGGCACGTTAGTACTAATAATAATATATGTTACTGACAGATAAATGTAGTAAAATAAACGTTGATTTATGCATAGTTACATTATAACACCTAACCGAACAAGGCAATAATTCACGAATATGCGTTTGCTCATGAGTGATTTTCCCGTGTTGTTCGGTTAGGAATGATTTAGTTTTGATATTGAGAATGCAAGAGTAGGAATACTATATATTAAAAAGATCTTACACCTTTTTTTAATGTAATAAGATGTTTAACGAGGAAGAAGCTTTGAAGATACCAAAGGGGTAATCAGAAACTGTAAATCGAAGTAGGACAAACAACACAATGGTCAAAAGATAAAGGACAAAAGGAGAAACACTACATAGAAACATAAAGATCGCACAACACAAACCCCACTAAAATCGGACATGAACTCATGTGCTCCAGAAGCGCTATATAAATCAGTGTCAATTACGCATACAGCTTTCTGTTACAGCTCCAATATTACTCAGGATTGTTTTCAGATTTTTTGTTTTTCTATTTGCACGAATTATGGCTCGGCAATTCAATATGGTCATGCATAATATTATATTTCTCCCTAAATGGATTTATCCGTTTCATTAAATCATATATTTTCTACACTGAAAACTAACGATCGAGCAAAACGAACCCCACCAACAACCGGGGATGAACTCAGGTGTTCCAGATGGGTAAGGAGTTTCTGTTCTACTAGCTGTATCCGTCGTTCGTATTACTCTAGTTACAAAAAAGATGATGTCATGAATAAGGAAAGGACCGTGAATCGGTTACGGCAAGTGGAACATATCCTTGGTCAGTTGTGACAAAGATATTCCGTAACGGTTAACCAAGTCATGGTGGCGCCCGTAAAACGTTCGAAGTGATGATTTCAACTTAAACAATAGGACACTTTCGTTCAGTAGCTTCCTTGCTAGAACTTGTGTTTTCATTGTCGGGCGCTCAATGATATTTTCGCTTGTGGTGACATTGATAATGTACCGTCACGGTCAAGCAAACGTTTTTATCTTACTGGGAGTCTTTCTTCACTAGGATATATCAGTATTTGGGATTATTGGGATTATTGGTATTGTGACTGCTCCCACTCTCCTTTTCAATACAACCCATCTGGACATGTAATCACTGGTGATCTGAATATCATTCAACATGAGAGTCTCCGAAAGGTGATTTCTCATGGTCCTAAATTCAGAGAACCTCAACACATCAATTGGAAACATAATTTCAAGATAATTATGGATGCTGTTGAAGATTATGCCAGAAGGTGGATAAAGAGAGAAGTAGACCAAGATCCTGAGTTAGAGTCCTTGTCAGACTGGGTTAGAACAATTAGGTCTCTAGTACAAGGTCGGATTCACAAACTCAAAAATTGTGTTAATAGTCGACCTAAGTCTGTATTTAAAGACCAAGAAGCCGTTAAGTGTCTTTCCTCTCTTCATGACAAATATGTTATCGTTCCTGCGGACAAGGCTTCCAACAATATCGTGTTTGTATGTAAATCATATTACTTCGAATGCCTAATCAAGGAATTAGGCATAAATAGCAACACCTCTAGTAATACCACATACAAACCAACTTCGTTCGACAAAGATGAAATCCTAGCTAACCACAGATCATTCATGACCTCTTTAAACATTCCCTCTGGTAAAGAGTCTGATGATTTACCCTATTTATATTGGATACCTAAACTCCATAAGACACCATACAAAGAAAGGTACATAGCGGGATCATCAACTTGTTCGACGAAAGAATTGTCTATTCACCTGACAAAGATTCTGTCTGCAGTAAAAGAGGGACAACAGAAATATTGTGAAACTGTTTACTCGCGTAGTGGCATAAATCACATGTGGATTTTGAAAAACTCTAAAGATCTTTTGGATAATCTGAAATCAAGATCTTTCTCTCAGGTATCCTCCATCAAAACTTTTGATTTTTCAACTCTATATACCACCCTACCGCATGACAAATTAAAAACCCGCTTAAAAGAAACAATTCATAAAGCTTTTAGTCATAGAAACTATGGCTCAAAATTTGTTGTGTTAGGCTACAATTCCACATATTTTTCAAACAAAATTCATAAAGGTAAAACATGCTACTCCGAGGAACAAGTGATCAGTATGCTGGAGTTCCTCATCGATAACATATTTGTCTCCTTTGGAGGGACACTGTTTCAGCAGGTCGTCGGCATACCAATGGGTACGAATTGTGCCCCTCTTCTAGCCGATTTATTTTTATACTCATATGAGTCGGAGTTTCTTCAAAAGCTTGTAAAAGATAAGAAGATTCATGAGGCTAGAGCCTTTAATTTCACATACAGGTATATTGATGACGTTTTATCTATCAATAATTCTAGATTTGCAGAATTTCTTCCATTGATATACCCTCCAGAGCTGGAAGTTAAAGAGACCACCGATACAGCTTCGTCCGCATCATTTTTGGACTTATACCTCGAATTTGACGACAGTGGTCAACTCAGTACTAAAATTTATGATAAGCGGGACGACTTCAATTTTAAAATCATAAATTTTCCAAACATGTGCAGCAATATACCAGCTTCTCCTGCATATGGTGTTTACATCTCGCAATTGATTCGCTATGCAAGGGCCAGTAGCAATTATTCTGATTTCCTGAAACGTCATCTTCATCTGAAAAACAGGCTACTGGACCAGGGCTATAAAAAGATTCGCCTTATTCGATCTCTTAAAAAGTTTATATTCCGATACCAATATCTTGTCGAAATATATTCCGTCTCTGCAGAAAAAATTATAAGCGATGCATTTTCATATAGTGAAAATGTATAAAGATAAAGAAGTCAAAAATGTCAAGAATTTTTTTTGTCAATGTGTGACGTAAAAATATTTTTGACATTTACGTCACCGAATATGGTACTGCTTTGACTACTATTTTACCTATTTTGTTCCTGTATTTAAATACTGTTACAGTGACAGCCGGAACCTTTGAACCGTAATGAGAGCGGGAGGTTTGGCGCCTTAAAATCTGATTCAACCCACCATTTCTTTAGAAATGCCTGTACCAAGTCAGGGTCATTACGGTTTTCACAGTTTTCCGGTTGTTGACTGATTTTGTCTGTTTATATAATTATGAGTTTTGACTTTCCCTTTGTAAGATTGTTCGGAGTTCGGTAATTTTGTTATTACCTTTATTCATCACTTTCAGCAAGATTACAGCTATATTTTGATTACTAGAGCTGAACGGCTCAGTATTATGACAGTTTTTGATGTTGTCATAGTTTTGTTTCTAGTTTGTATTTTGTCCTTTTTAATTTGGTTATTGTATTGTCTGTCCTTCTGTGATTAATAGCTTATGGTTATCCCTTTGGAATCTTCAAACTTTTATTTGCTCTCTTACAATATTTTCATAGGTATCAATCAAAAAGAAAATACTAGGAGATTTATTCTTTTCTTTTGTCTGTTCTTCTTCAATGTACGTCTTACCTCTTTGGTATCCTCAAACTTTTCTTTGCGTTCGTACAATATTTGTATTGGAGATAATACGGTAGTAATCAAGAGGAGAAGGTGATACTTAGGTTATTGTAAGGCATTGTTTAGATGCTAAGTTTATGGTAGGCTTGGTAGATTGTAGTAGGTTATTGTATGGTATTGTTTAGATGCTAAGTTTATGGTAGGCTTGGTAGATTGTAGTAGGTTATTGTATGGTATTGTTTAGATGCTAAGTTTATGGTAGGCTTGGTAGATTGTAGTAGGTTATTGTATGGTATTGTTTAGATGCTAAGTTTATGGTAGGCTTGGTAGATTGTGGTAGGTTATTGTATGGTATTGTTTAGATGCTAAGTTTATGGTAGGCTTGGTAGATTGTAGTAGGTTATTGTAAGGTATTGTTTAGATGCTAAGTTTATGGTAGGCTTGGTAGATTGTAGTAGGTTATTGTATGGTATTGTTTAGATGCTAAGTTTATGGTAGGCTTGGTAGATTGTAGTAGGTTATTGTATGGTATTGTTTAGATGCTAAGTTTATGGTAGGCTTGGTAGATTGCAGTAGGTTATTGTATGGTATTGTTTAGATGCTAAGTTTATGGTAGGCTTGGTAGATTGTAGTAGGTTATTGTATGGTATTGTTTAGATGCTAAGTTTATGGTAGGCTTGGTAGATTGTAGTAGGTTATTGTATGGTATTGTTTAGATGCTAAGTTTATGGTAGGCTTGGTAGATTGTGGTAGGTTATTGTATGGTATTGTTTAGATGCTAAGTTTATGGTAGGCTTGGTAGATTGTAGTAGGTTATTGTATGGTATTGTTTAGATGCTAAGTTTATGGTAGGCTTGGTAGATTGTAGTAGGTTATTGTATGGTATTGTTTAGATGGTAAGTTTATGGTAGGCTTGGTAGATTGTAGTAGGTTATTGTATGGTATTGTTTAGATGCTAAGTTTATGGTAGGCTTGGTAGATTGTAGTAGGTTATTGTATGGTATTGTTTAGATGCTAAGTGTATGGTAGGCTTGGTAGATTGTAGTAGGTTATTGTAAGTTATTGTTTAGATGCTAAGTTTATGGTAGGCTTGGTAGATTGTAGTAGGTTATTGTAAGTTATTGTTTAGATGCTAAGTTTATGGTAGGCTTGGTAGATTGTAGTAGGTTATTGTATGGTATTGTTTAGATGCTAAGTTTATGGTAGGCTTGGTAGATTGTAGTAGGTTATTGTATGGTATTGTTTAGATGCTAAGTTTATGGTAGGCTTGGTAGATTGTAGTAGGTTATTGTATGGTATTGTTTAGATGCTAAGTTTATGGTAGGCTTGGTAGATTGTAGTAGGTTATTGTAAGGTATTGTTTAGATGCTACGTTTATGGTAGGCTTGGTAGATTGTGGTAGGTTATTGTATGGTATTGTTTAGATGCTAAGTTTATGGTAGGCTTGGTAGATTGTAGTAGGTTATTGTAAGGTATTGTTTAGATGCTAAGTTTATGGTAGGCTTGGTAGATCGTAGTAGGTTATTGTAAGGTATTGTTTAGATGCTAAGTTTATGGTAGGCTTGGTAGATTGTGGTAGGTTATTGTATGGTATTGTTTAGATGCTAAGTTTATGGTAGGCTTGGTAGATTGTAGTAGGTTATTGTATGGTATTGTTTAGATGCTAAGTTTATGGTAGGCTTGGTAGATTGTGGTAGGTTATTATATGGTATTGTTTAGATGCTAAGTTTATGGTAGGCTTGGTAGATTGTAGTAGGTTATTGTATGGTATTGTTTAGATGCTAAGTTTATGGTAGGCTTGGTAGATTGTAGTAGGTTATTGTATGGTATTGTTTAGATGCTAAGTTTATGGTAGGCTTGGTAGATTGTAGTAGGTTATTGTAAGGTATTGTTTAGATGCTAAGTTTATGGTAGGCTTGGTAGATTGTAGTAGGTTATTGTAAGGTATTGTTTAGATGGTAAGTTTATGGTAGGCTTGGTAGATTGTGGTAGGTTATTGTATGGTATTGTTTAGATGCTAAGTTTATGGTAGGCTTGGTAGATTGTAGTAGGTTATTGTATGGTATTGTTTAGATGCTAAGTTTATGGTAGGCTTGGTAGATTGTAGTAGGTTATTGTAAGGTATTGTTTAGATGCTAAGTTTATGGTAGGCTTGGTAGATTGTAGTAGGTTATTGTAAGGTATTGTTTAGATGCTAAGTTTATGGTAGGCTTGGTAGATTGTAGTAGGTTATTGTATGGTATTGTTTAGATGCTAAGTTTATGGTAGGCTTGGTAGATTGTAGTAGGTTATTGTATGGTATTGTTTAGATGCTAAGTTTATGGTAGGCTTGGTAGATTGTAGTAGGTTATTGTAAGGTATTGTTTAGATGCTAAGTTTATGGTAGGCTTGGTAGATTGTATTGTTTAGATGCTAAGTTTATGGTAGGCTTGGTAGATTGTAGTAGGCTATTGTATGGTATTGTTTAGATGCTAAGTTTATGGTAGGCTTGGTAGATTGTAGTAGGCTATTGTATGGTATTGTTTAGATGCTAAGTTTATGGTAGGCTTGGTAGATTGTGGTAGGTTATTGTATGGTATTGTTTAGATGCTAAGTTTATGGTTGGCTTGGTAGATTGTAGTAGGCTATTGTATGGTATTGTTTAGATGCTAAGTTTATGGTAGGCTTGGTAGATTGTAGTAGGTTATTGTAAGTTATTGTTTAGATGTTAAGTTTATGGTAGGCTTGGTAGATTGTAGTAGGTCATTGTAAGGTATTGTTTAGATGCTAAGTTTATGGTAGGCTTGGTAGATTGTAGTAGGTTATTGTATGGTATTGTTTAGATGCTAAGTTTATGGTAGGCTTGGTAGATTGTAGTAGGTTATTGTAAGGTATTGTTTAGATGCTAAGTTTATGGTAGGCTTGGTAGATTGTAGTAGGTTATTGTATGGTATTGTTTAGATGGTAAGTTTATGGTAGGCTTGGTAGATTGCAGTAGGTTATTGTATGGTATTGTTTAGATGCTAAGTTTATGGTAGGCTTGGTAGATTGTAGTAGGTTATTGTAAGGTATTGTTTAGATGCTAAGTTTATGGTAGGCTTGGTAGATTGTAGTAGGTTATTGTATGGTATTGTTTAGATGCTAAGTTTATGGTAGGCTTGGTAGATTGTGGTAGGTTATTGTATGGTATTGTTTAGATGCTAAGTTTATGGTAGGCTTGGTAGATTGTAGTAGGTTATTGTATGGTATTGTTTAGATGCTAAGTTTATGGTAGGCTTGGTAGATTGTAGTAGGTTATTGTATGGTATTGTTTAGATGCTAAGTTTATGGTAGGCTTGGTAGATTGTAGTAGGTTATTGTAAGGTATTGTTTAGATGCTAAGTTTATGGTAGGCTTGGTAGATTGTAGTAGGTTATTGTATGGTATTGTTTAGATGCTACGTTTATGGTAGGCTTGGTAGATTGTAGTAGGTTATTGTAAGGTATTGTTTAGATGCTAAGTTTATGGTAGGCTTGGTAGATTGTAGTAGGTTATTGTAAGGTATTGTTTAGATGCTAAGTTTATGGTAGGCTTGGTAGATTGTAGTAGGTTATTGTATGGTATTGTTTAGATGCTAAGTTTATGGTAGGCTTGGTAGATTGTAGTAGGTTATTGTATGGTATTGTTTAGATGCTAAGTTTATGGTAGGCTTGGTAGATTGTAGTAGGTTATTGTATGGTATTGTTTAGATGCTAAGTTTATGGTAGGCTTGGTAGATTGTAGTAGGTTATTGTAAGGTATTGTTTAGATGCTAAGTTTATGGTAGGCTTGGTAGATTGTGGTAGGTTATTGTATGGTATTGTTTAGATGCTAAGTTTATGGTAGGCTTGGTAGATTGTAGTAGGTTATTGTATGGTATTGTTTAGATGCTAAGTTTATGGTAGGGTTGGTAGATTGTAGTAGGTTATTGTATGGTATTGTTTAGATGCTAAGTTTATGGTAGGCTTGGTAGATTGTAGTAGGTTATTGTAAGGTATTGTTTAGATGCTAAGTTTATGGTAGGCTTGGTAGATTGTAGTAGGTTATTGTATGGTATTGTTTAGATGCTAAGTTTATGGTAGGCTTGGTAGATTGTAGTAGGTTATTGTAAGGTATTGTTTAGATGCTAAGTTTATGGTAGGCTTGGTAGATTGTAGTAGGTTATTGTAAGGTATTGTTTAGATGCTAAGTTTATGGTAGGCTTGGTAGATTGTAGTAGGTTATTGTAAGGTATTGTTTAGATGCTAAGTTTATGGTAGGCTTGGTAGATTGTAGTAGGTTATTGTAAGGTATTGTTTAGATGCTAAGTTTATGGTAGGCTTGGTAGATTGTAGTAGGTTATTGTATGGTATTGTTTAGATGCTAAGTTTATGGTAGGCTTGGTAGATTGTAGTAGGTTATTGTAAGGTATTGTTTAGATGCTAAGTTTATGGTAGGCTTGGTAGATTGTAGTAGGTTATTGTAAGGTATTGTTTAGATGCTAAGTTTATGGTAGGCTTGGTAGATTGTAGTAGGTTATTGTAAGGTATTGTTTAGATGCTAAGTTTATGGTAGGCTTGGTAGATTGTAGTAGGTTATTGTAAGGTATTGTTTAGATGCTAAGTTTATGGTAGGCTTGGTAGATTGTGGTAGGTTATTGTATGGTATTGTTTAGATGCTAAGTTTATGGTAGGCTTGGTAGATTGTAGTAGGTTATTGTATGGTATTGTTTAGATGCTAAGTTTATGGTAGGGTTGGTAGATTGTAGTAGGTTATTGTATGGTATTGTTTAGATGCTAAGTTTATGGTAGGCTTGGTAGATTGTAGTAGGTTATTGTAAGGTATTGTTTAGATGCTAAGTTTATGGTAGGCTTGGTAGATTGTAGTAGGTTATTGTAAGGTATTGTTTAGATGCTAAGTTTATGGTAGGCTTGGTAGATTGTAGTAGGTTATTGTAAGGTATTGTTTAGATGCTAAGTTTATGGTAGGCTTGGTAGATTGTAGTAGGTTATTGTATGGTATTGTTTAGATGCTAAGTTTATGGTAGGCTTGGTAGATTGTAGTAGGTTATTGTAAGGTATTGTTTAGATGCTAAGTTTATGGTAGGCTTGGTAGATTGTAGTAGGTTATTGTAAGGTATTGTTTAGATGCTAAGTTTATGGTAGGCTTGGTAGATTGTAGTAGGTTATTGTAAGGTATTGTTTAGATGCTAAGTTTATGGTAGGCTTGGTAGATTGTAGTAGGTTATTGTAAGGTATTGTTTAGATGCTAAGTTTATGGTAGGCTTGGTAGATTGTAGTAGGTTATTGTATGGTATTGTTTAGATGCTAAGTTTATGGTAGGCTTGGTAGATTGTAGTAGGTTATTGTAAGGTATTGTTTAGATGCTAAGTTTATGGTAGGCTTGGTAGATTGTAGTAGGTTATTGTAAGGTATTGTTTAGATGCTAAGTTTATGGTAGGCTTGGTAGATTGTAGTAGGTTATTGTAAGGTATTGTTTAGATGCTAAGTTTATGGTAGGCTTGGTAGATTGTAGTAGGTTATTGTAAGGTATTGTTTAGATGCTAAGTTTATGGTAGGCTTGGTAGATTATAGTAGAATTATACTTTTGTCTTACAGAGATCAGTACAGAGAAAAGAAAGGCACACACAATCCGAGCAAATCTGATTTGGCTCCTAAAGATATGCTGACTAAATTTTGAAGTATTGTCATTTTTCACCATTTTAACATGTGCATATCTAAATGTAACAGTAATCAGAAAATATAACTTGTATAGATTATGTTATTTTTGTATCAAAATTTGTATTGAAATGTATTAGGCTAGTGTTATTATACTAAGCATTGTGTGGTGATACATACATTGTTTTAATGATACAAAATGCATATTGTTAGATATCACAAATCGCTCAAATGTTGTTAACATGTGTTCCTTTTATTAGTATATAAGATTTATTATATGTACTGTAAGGTGTAGTATTACAAAGGAGGAATGTGCTTCTGTTATTAAGAAATTTAATAATAAATAAATCAACGGGTACAAATGAATTTCCAGCTGAAGCACACCGTTCCTATGAAATACACCTTTACTTTATCATAAATTATCAACACATATATGTTTTCTATTTTATACACAGATAATCTATAAAAAAAAAATCAAGTACTTGTTGATTGTTGATTGTTTTTCATATATAATTATGATCTTATTTGCATACCTAGAAATACTGCACTGTCGTTATTTAAAACTGTTTCGTAAGATTTGTTTTTTATCTCGGTTTGTGTTTCGGGTTGCGGAGAGCACTATCGTCGAAAGACGAAGACTGAGATACGATGAGAATTCCATTTCTAACAAAACACATCAACAATTATATAGTTATCGAATATGTGTCAAGGCAACATCCGCATAACGTCCCATATTTACACCCGATAATTTTACAAACCACACTTGTGACACGATAAATATAGAATAACGATAGTAATATGAAGGTCGGGACAGACAATATCGCTAGTATCACAGAGAGTTAGATACGATGAGCTGTGATACTAGTGATAATGCATACAGTCCAGGGGCGGATCCAGTATTTCAAGTTAGGGGGGCGCACTGGAAAAAAATTACTCCGAGCGGAGGAAGGCGCGAAAATTGTTGGGGTATTTCGGGTGAAAAATCACTATTTTACGCCAAAAAATTAATTTTTTTCCAATTGCGGAGGGAGGCGCGAAAATTTGTGGGGTATTTCGTGTGAAAAATCACGATTTTACGTAAAAAAAATCATATTTTGTCCAATTTCAGGGGGGCGCGCGACGGGTGAGCCCCCTCCTGGATCCGCCCCTCCAGTCGAGACCGCCAAAACTGATATAATTGTTTTTATCGGTAACCTCATACTGTAACAGCAAACGATAATTTTCAGTCCGTTGATACTGAAAATATTCGTCGGTGAGATCAAACGAAAAATGTATAAATTACTGATAATAGTCGACATACAATTTTACCGATAATAGTCGACATACAATTTTACCGATAATAGTCGACATACAATTTTACCGATAATAGTCGACATACAATTTTACAATTACATATTTCTCTTTATGGTTTACTTCAGAAAAGAAATGTCCACGTGACACAACATAGCCATGGCAAATACATTGTGATAACCCAATTCGGTAGAAAAGAAAACCTGAAACTTTGCCACCCTTATCTGTACCGCAAGTGCAACCAAGCCGCTTGATATTTTGGATATGGGGGTAGAATAACAAATCAATATGTACCCCATAAATGTCATTTATTCAAAATGACGAATAAGTTTTAATAATGTGAAACAATACAATGTAAAGATCAGGGAGTGCAACAAAAATATGAAACATGCAATATCTACATTTTTTACTAAATTTATTTATGTCCTTCACTCCCTGTGAAATGAACAATACCCCCTGAGACAAATAAAGGTTGGCGCTTAAAAAACGGCCACTAGTCCCATTAAAATGTTTATTTGAATGGGGCAAAACGTTTACGCCATCTTAATTTCCTAACATATCAGTAGATAACTTTCCTTTTAGTCCTAGCTTTGTCATATTTTGGGTTACCGAAACTTCCAATAGTTATCATTGGAGATGCAGGTAATCCATTGTTCTTACTATACACTGCACATCGTCCAAATGTACACGGTGTTTCCTTCCATTCATACCGTAGACCAACAACATGGTCATCTGTAGAGCAGGCCTCGTACCATACTTTAATGGAGTATGCATCATATTCTATAATTGGTGCAGGCATCCATCTTGAAGAGCTATCATTACACATTGATAGATTGTTAGGGGAGCAACAGACCTAATAAAATACATTAATTTTACAAAATAAAAAATAAAAAACGAACACGAAACATGATGGAGAATACATTCAGTTTCATTATGCCGTAAGGTGAAATATAGATGACCCTTATTATCAACATTCTATGACAACCTGCTGCTTCGCATTACATTCCTGGCATAAAAAAAACCTCCTTCAAATATTCCATCACAAAACATTTAAAAAACATACTCCCTCAGTATCATTCAAGGCAGAATCACTTTAAGGACTTCTGCATAAATTAGCATATGTTCTTGTTCTACCTATCGTGTCGTTATACTTACCATGATTTTCACATCCTCTTCAACATCGACTATTTATTCCCTGGACAGGTAAAACGTTTTGAACAGTATAATATTCCACATGTGTGATAATGTCACCTGCAAGGGGTTCCTTTTAATAGAAATAGGACATAATCTCTCCTCTACAGCATACATCTGACCCCCATTTGTTGATCACATGTGGGGCATACATGGGTGATTCAGTTTTCATGCTCTGATACCTACTTCACTGTTAATGTGGCGGAACACCTACCCGTACGTTCACACATCAGTTCGTTATCCTTGTCTAGACTTTCCTTCACCGTTAAATCTGGTAATCACGATATAGATGAAAAATTAATAGAAGTAACGATAAATACCAATTACCGCACAACCCATGTTGATCAGCTGTAATGGAGTACTTTGAGAACACAATATTTTAGTTTGTATATCATACCTCAAACCCATCCATTGATCTGACAGACAAAAGTGTAGTTCTATCATCATATTCAATACGGATGGTTCTTTGACCCATGTCCATGGAATATGCATTAGGAATAGGTCCTTGAGTACGGATACTAGTGTTCTTGTTATATGCCACTGCCAGACCAGATAGTAATAAACGATTAGCCACGTCTTGTTTATCACGGGGATGTATACTTTAAATAAAATAATACAATTTTTAATGAAACTCAAAATATAGTTTTTTTCTCATCGTTTATTTTTTTAAATCGATTTCAGTTTTTATTCTCCGGCTTGACTTCTGTAAAAACTATGTTTCTCTAAGAAAAAAAAAGAAGAAAAACTTCAGGCATAGGTGCTTTAGATGAAAAACTTCAGGTATAGGTGCTTTAGATGAAAAACTTCAGGTATAGGTGCTTTAGATGAAAAACTTCAGGCATAGGTGCTTTAGATGAAAACCTCTGGTATAGGTACTTTAGATGAAAAACTTCAGGTATAGGTGCTTTAGCTAAAAAACTTCAGGTATAGGTGCTTTAGATGAAAAACTTCAGGAATAGGTGCTTTAGATGAAAAACTTCAGGTATAGGTGCTTTAGATGAAAAACTTCAGGTATAGGTGCTTTAGATGAAAAACCTCAGGTATAGGTGCTTTAGATGAAAACCTCAGGTATAGGTGCTTTAGATGAAAACCTCAGGTATAAGTGCTTTAGATGAAAACCTCAGGTATAGGTGCTTTAGATGAAAACCTCAGGTATAAGTGCTTTAGATGAAAACCTCAGGTATAGGTGCTTTAGATGAAAATCTCAGGTATAGGTGCTTTAGATGAAAACCTCAGGTATAGGTGCTTTAGATGAAAAGCTCAGGTATAGGTGCTTTAGATGAAAATCTCAGGTATAGGTGCTTTAGATGAAAACCTCAGGTATAGGTGCTTTAGATGAAAACCTCAGGTATAGGTGCTTTAGATGAAAATCTCAGGAATAGGTGCTTTAGATGAAAACCTCAGGTATAGGTGCTTTAGATGAAAACCTCAGGTATAGGTGCTTTAGATGATTTTGAATATCCTTTTAGGCCCTTTGGTTTTCATGCACCCAATTAATTTTTAAATTATTTGGCTTTCCAATCACTTGAATTTGAGCGTACCTGATGATGAAGGTTATTCCAGAAACGCATCATATCTACATTTGTTTTTGTATTTTATGGGGGTTTTTGTTGTTGGTGTTGTTGGTTTTTTTTTTGTTTTCTTTTTATTTGTTTGTATGTTTGTTTATTTTGTTGGCTAAACAAATAAACGTTAGATAAAACCGAAGGGGCAATTAAGAATGAACAATCCAGAGAAGCTGACAACATTGGGTACAGAAGACGAAGAAAAACAAAACAAAACACACACAGCTCAATATATGAGTTGGACACCACTATACGCAAGCAAACACAAATAACGTAAATACGACATTAGTCCTCCTACAAAAAAATGGGACTAAAGACGAATCGAACATTGTAATATGCAGAAATCGTAACGGTCATCCCAACACGGAACTGAGAACGTAAAGACACATAAAAAGACAACAAGCCTACGCAATTAATGCAGTAATGGCAATTTTTTTTATCAATATGAGGTACATAATGTATTACATTGCTCATGTTTTCAAAAATTCTCAATGAGATTTTATTCACTATTTTGCCATACTATATCACAATTATAGCTAACTGATGTATTGTGGAAAACTGGATTTTTGTAATGACTTTATATGACAAATCAAACAACATACAACTAAAAGTTTTACCTTCCAAATGGAGAACCAGTATCTGGTAAATCCAAAGCAACTGCCATAAACACTTTTTCCATTGCAGAGTTTGGAACGTATCCAAAATCACCTGTTTGATGCCATCGTACATCAGGAAAACCACTTGAAGAATTTCCGGTTCCATTTGCTGCCAACTGCAATAATAAAGTGTGATAGTTGCATTCAATATACAGTTATTTAAATAGGTTGATCAGATCTGTTTTTGGTGCGTTACTCTTGTGTTTCACTGATACCATGCAAACTACAATTGGGGGAAAATCAATGATAAAACACCTTTTGTTTCAAAAATCTAAAAGTTAGCGTGTAATATCGCTTTGAATCATGACGTCATCGACAGGTAATAATGGTGCTCACATCAATTTTAAAGTTCTACTCACACAATAAAAGGTCATTGCATGAATATTGACGAATATTGATCCTCACAGAATAGTATTTGCACTCACAAGCTCGAGCAATGTAATATGATGTGACGCAATATGGTGGGGGTAGAGACTGGACGTTTTCGTCCCTATCAAGCCCACCGTGCTCTTCCAGTGACAGTCAAAAATCGTTTACAGGGTGGTCTTTCTTCCTTGTGTCTGTATATTTTGTTTTTGGTTTTTTGTTTGTTTTTTTTAACTTGTTTTCCTGGATTCATGGGCTATTTTTGTGTTAAAAGAACTTTGTCGCAAAATTTTAAAGAAAAAACAATTGATCTGAAAGAATTCAAAAAGAATAATCTGAGCATGAAGTTTTCAACAATAAATTTTGGCCACATTTGAGAAAAATTGCCGATTTTTCATGTCAACATTTTTGTTTCGGATGAAAACAAAAGATCTGAATTCGTTGGAAAATACATAGTCTCCTAAAAGTAGAATTGCCGATATAATATACCAAAAGAACATCTATATATTACCTGAACAAACCCAAAAGGAAAGACCTTTTCTGTTTCTCCATTCGAATTAAGATTAAAATGTTTCCTCCAGTCTACGATCATCGCTGGAAACGTACAATTGTATGTGTGTGGATCACCAACATCTGATTCTCCTGTCAATATATATTAATGTTATTCTTTTTGTGTTAAAGAAGAATAACAAACAAACAACTTATTTACTTAAATATAACAGGAGTTAAATGAAAGTAAAACACTATCAATTCTATGTAAAAGAAAGATTAAAAATTACCATCAAGATTAGGAGCTACATGTAAATAAAATGCCTATATGCCTACATCAACAGTTTAGTGTAAAATAAGGTAGAAAAATGTCCATCAAAAATATATTGCAGCAGCAAAATAAATTACAAACACATATAATATAATTTGATACTAAAAAACCCAGACAAACACTATGCAACACAACTGACAAATGCAAAGAATAACCCAGGAAACAGTCACAACCAGCCAACATGGACCACAGACTAGAACGCTACCAGTTCTGAAGCTTAAAACTTAATACCATTTAAATGTAACAAATATTCAGAGATTGAAAACACATCTCTAACCAATTAAAACCCTGACATTCTGTATGTATCAACAAATTCATTGGGGTAACTAAATAATATATAAATCGATCACTTAAATATTTTTATTTATCGCATGGCCGAAAAAGTTAGATCTGAGTTAAATATCAACATACATGTGTAATATAATATGCATAAGCTATATGTATACATTTATAATTGTATTAGAAGTCATTCTAGTATTAATAATTTACCTTGATACCAGATAACTCCATATATGGTCATTCTTGTGAATGGTAGAATCATGGCATTCCACACTGATGATGAAGGCAGAATAATCCTGTAATAAAAGCCTTAATCTCATTTATACTCATAATTTCATAAGAAACCTTTTCTTAGTAGTAATTATTCTTATATCAAGCATGGTGACCTTAGCTGATTTTGGCTATGCTGTTTCTACCCTCAGACATAAGTGACCTTAGTTGATTTTGTCTATCCTGTTTCTACCCTCAGACATAGGTGACCTTAGCTAATTTTGGCTATCCTGTTTCTACCCTCAGACATAGGTGACCTTAGCTGATTTTGGCTATCCTGTTTCTACCCTCAGACATAGGTGACCTTAGCTGATTTTGGTCATCCTGTTTCTACCTTCAGACATAGGTGACCTAAGCTAATTTTGGCTATCCTGTTTCTACCCTCAGACATAGGTGACCTTAGCTGATTTTGGTTATCCTGTTTCTACCCTCAGACATAGGTGACCTTAGCTGATTTTGGCTATGCTGTTTCTACCCTCAGACATAGGTGGCCTTAGTTGATTTTGTCTATCCTGTTTCTACCCTCAGACATAGGTGACCTTAGCTGATTTTGGTTATCCTGTTTCTACCCTCAGACATAGGTGACCTTAGCTGATTTTGGTTATCCTGTTTCTACCCTCAGACATAGGTGACCTTAGCTGATTTTGGCTATCCTGTTTCTACCCTCAGACATAGGTGACCTTAGCTAATTTTGGCTATCCTGTTTCTACCCTCAGACATAGGTGACTTTAGCTGATTTTCGCTATCCTGTTTCTACCCTCAGACATAGGTGACCTTAGCTGATTTTGGCTATCCTGTTTCTACCCTCAGACATAGGTGACCTTAGCTGATCTTGGTTATCCTGTTTCTACCCTCAGACATAGGTGACCTTAGCTGATTTTGGTCATCCTGCTTCTACCCTCAAACATAGGTGACCTTAGTTGATTTTGTCTTTCCTGTTTCTACCCTCAGATATAGGTGACCTTAGCTGATTTTGGCCATCCTGTTTCTACCCTCAGACATAGGTGACCTTAGCTGATTTTAGTTATCCTGTTTCTACCCTCAGACATAGGTGACCTTAGCTGATTTTGGCTATCCTGTTTCTCCCCTCAGACATAGGTGACCTTAGCTGATTTTGGCTATTCTGTTTCTATCCTCAGACATAGGTGACCTTAGCTGATTTTGGCTATCCTGTTTCTCCCCTCAGACATAGGTGACCTTAGCTGATTTTGGCTATTCTGTTTCTATCCTCAGACATAGATGACCTTAGTTGATTTTGGCTATCCTGTTTCTACCCTCAGACATAGGTGACCTTTGCTGATTTTGGTTATCATGTTTCTACCCTCAGACATAGGTGAACTTAGCTGATTTTGGCTATTCTGTTTCTACCCCCAGAAATAGGTGACCTTAGCTGATTTTGTCTATCCTGTTTCTACCCTCAGGCATAGGTAACCTTAGCTGATTTTGGCTATCCTGTTTCTAACCTCAGACATAGGTGATCTTAGCTGATTTTGGTTATCCTGTTTCTACCCTCAGACATAGGTGACCTTAGCTGAATTTGTCTATCCTGTTTCTGCCCTCAGACATAGGTGATCTTAGCTGATCTTGGCTATCCTGTTTCTACCCTCAGACATAGGTGACCTTATCTGATTTTGGCTATCCTGTTTCTACCCTCAGACATAGGTGACCTTAGCTGATTTTGGCTATCCTGTTTCTACCCTCAGACATAGGTGACCTTAGCTGATTTTGGCTATTCTGTTTCTATCCTCAGACATAGGTGACCTTAGCTGATTTTGGCTATGCTGTTTCTACCCTCAGACATAGGTGACCTTAGCTGATTTTGGCTATCCTGTTTCTACCCTCAGTCATAGGTGACCTTAGCTGATCTTGGCTATCCTGTTTCTACCCTCAGGCATAGGTGACCTTAGCTGATTTTGTCTATCCTGTTTCTACCCTCAGGCATAGATGACCTTAGCTCATTTTGGCAATCCTGTTTCTACCCTCAGACATAGGTGACCTTAGCTGATTTTGTCTATCCTGTTTCTACCCTCAGACATAGGTGACCTTAGCTGATTTTGGCTATCTTGTTTCTACCCTCAGACATAGGTGACCTTAGTTGATTTTGGCTATGCTGTTTCTACCCTCAGACATAGGTGACCTTAGCTGATTTTGGCTATCCTATTTCTACCCTCAGACATTGGTGACCTTAGCTGATTTTGGTTATCCTGTTTCTACCCTCAGCTGATTTTGGCTATCCTGTTTCTACCCTCAGACATTGGTGACCTTAGCTGATTTTGGTTATCCTGTTTCTACCCTCAGCTGATTTTGGCTATCCTGTTTCTACCCTTAGGCATAGGTGACCTTAGCAGATTTTGGCTATGCTGTTTCTACCCTCAGACATAGGTGACCTTAGCTGATTTTGTCTATCCTGTTTCTACCCTCAGACATATGTGACCTTAGCTGATTTTGGCTATCCTGTTTCTACCCTCAGACATAGGTGACCTTAGCTGATTTTGGTTATCCTGTTTCTACCCTCAGGCATAGGTGACCTTAGCTGATTTTGGCTATCGTGTTTCTATCCTCAGACATAGGTGACCTTAGCTAATTTTGTCTATCCTGTTTCTACCCTCAGGCATAGGTGATCTTAGCTGATTTTGGCTATCCTGTTTCTACCCTCAGACATAGGTGACCTTAGCTAATTTTTTCTATCCTATTTCTACCCTCAGACATAGGTGACCTTAGCTGATTTTGGTCATCCTGTTTCTACCCTCAGACATAGGTGACCTTAGCTGATTTTGACTATCCTCTTTCTACCCTCAGACATAGGTGACCTTAGCTGATTTTGGCTATCCTGTGTCTACCCTCAGACATAGGTGACCTTAGTTGATTTTGGCTATGCTGTTTCTACCCTCAGACATAGGTGACCTTAGCTGATTTTGGCTATCCTATTTCTACCCTCAGACATAGGTGACCTTAGCTGATTTTGGCTATCCTGTTTCTACCCTCAGACATAGGTGACATTAGCTGATTTTGGCTATCCTATTTCTACCCTCAGACATAGGTGACCTTAGTTGATTTTGGCTATCCTGTTTCTACCCTCAGACATAGGTGACCTTAGCTGATTTTGGCTATCCTGTTTCTACCCTCAGACATAGGTGACCTTAGCTGATTTTGGCTATCCTGTTTATGACCTCAGACATAGGTGACCTTAGCTGATTTTGGCTATCCTGTTTCTACCCTCAGACATAGGTGACCTTAGCTGATTTTGGCTATCCTGTTTCTACCCTCAAACATAGGTAACCTTAGCTGATTTTGGTTATCCTGTTTCTACCCTCAGACATAGGTGACCTTAGCTGATTTTAGCTATCCTGTTTCTACCTTCAGACATAGGTGACCTTAGCTGATTTTGGCTATGCTATTTATGCCCTCAGACATAGGTGACCTTAGCTGATTTTGGCTATCCTGTTTCTACCCTCAGACATAGGTGACCTTAGCTGATTTTGGCTATCCTGTTTCTACCCTCAGGCATAGGTGACCTTAGCTGATTTTGGCTATCCTGTTTCTACCCTCAGACATAGGTGACCTTAGCTGATTTTGGCTATCCTGTTTCTACCCTCAGACATAGGTGACCTTTGCCGATTTTGGCTATCCTGTTTCTACCCTCAGATATAGGTGACCTTAGTTGATTTTGGCTATCCTGTTTCTACCCTCAGACATAGATGACCTTAGCTGATTTTGGCTCTCCTGTTTCTACTCTCAGACATAGGTGACCTTAGCTGATTTTGGCTATCCTGTTTCTACCCTCAGACATAGATGACCTTAGCTGATTTTGGTTATCCTGTTTCTACCCTCAGACATAGGTGACCTTAGCTGATTTTGGCTATCCTGTTTCTACCCTCAGACATAGGTGACCTTAGCTGATTTTGGCTATCCTGTTTCTACCCTCAGACATAGGTGACCTTAGCTGATTTTGGCTATCCTGTTTCTACCCTCAAACATAGGTAACCTTAGCTGATTTTGGTTATCCTGTTTCTACCCTCAGACATAGGTGACCTTAGCTGATTTTAGCTATCCTGTTTCTACCTTCAGACATAGGTGACCTTAGCTGATTTTGGCTATGCTATTTATGCCCTCAGACATAGGTGACCTTAGCTGATTTTGGCTATCCTGTTTCTACCCTCAGACATAGGTGACCTTAGCTGATTTTGGCTATCCTGTTTCTACCCTCAGGCATAGGTGACCTTAGCTGATTTTGGCTATCCTGTTTCTACCCTCAGACATAGGTGACCTTAGCTGATTTTGGCTATCCTGTTTCTACCCTCAGACATAGGTGACCTTTGCCGATTTTGGCTATCCTGTTTCTACCCTCAGATATAGGTGACCTTAGTTGATTTTGGCTATCCTGTTTCTACCCTCAGACATAGATGACCTTAGCTGATTTTGGCTCTCCTGTTTCTACTCTCAGACATAGGTGACCTTAGCTGATTTTGGCTATCCTGTTTCTACCCTCAGACATAGATGACCTTAGCTGATTTTGGTTATCCTGTTTCTACCCTCAGACATAGGTGACCTTAGCTGATTTTGGCTATCCTGTTTCTACCCTCAGACATAGGTGACCTTAGCTGATTTTGGCTATCCTGTTTCTACCCTCAGACATAGGTGACCTTAGTTGATTTTGGCTATCCTGTTTCTACCTTCAGACATAGGTGACCTTAGCTGATTTTTGGCTATCCTGTTTCTACCCTCAGACATAGGTGACCTTAGCTGATTTTGGCTATGCTGTTTCTACCCTCAGACATAGGTGACCTTAGCTGATTTTGGCTATGCTGTTTTTACCCTCAGACATAGGTGACCTTAGCTGATTTTGGTTATCCTGTTTCTACCCTCAGACATAGGTGACCTTAGCTAATTTTTTCTATCCTGTTTCTACCCTCAGACATAGGTGACCTTAGCTGATTTTGGCTATCCTGTTTCTACCCTCAGACATAGGTGACCTTAGCTGATTTTGACTATCCTGTTTCTACCCTCAGACACAGGTGACCTTAGCTGATTTTGTCTATCCTGTTTCTACCCTCAGACATAGGTGACCTTAGCTGATTTTGGCTATCCTGTTTCTACCCTCAGACATAGGTGACCTTAGTTGATTTTGGCTATCCTGTTTCTACCCTCCGACATAGGTGACCTTAGCTGATTTTGGCTATCTTATTTCTACCCTCAGACATAGGTGACCTTAGCTGATTTTGGCTATCCTGTTTCTACCCTCAGACATAGGTGACATTAGCTGATTTTGGCTATCCTGGTTCTACCCTCAGACATAGGTGACCGTAGTTGATTTTGGCTATCCTGTTTCTACCCTCAGACATAGGTGACCTTAGCTGATTTTGGCTCTCCTGTTTCTACCCTCAGACATAGGTGACCTTAGCTGATTTTGGCTATCCTGTTTCTACCCTCAGACATAGGTGACCTTAGTTGATTTTGGCTATCCTGATTCTACCCTCAGACATAGGTGACCTTAGCTGATTTTAGCTATCCTGTTTCTACCCTCAGACATAGGTGACCTTAGCTGATTTTGGCTATGCTGTTTATGCACTCAGACATAGGTGACCTTAACTGATTTTGGTTATCCTGTTTCTACCCTCAGACATAGGTGACCTTAGCTGATTTTGGCTATCCTGTTTCTACCCTCAGACATAGGTGACCTTAGCTGATTTTGGCTATCCTGTTTCTACCCTCAGACATAGGTGACCTTAGCTGATTTTGGCTATGCTGTTTCTACCCTCAGACATAGGTGACCTTAGCTGATTTTGACTATCCTGTTTATGCCTTTGATTTTATTGCTCCCAAAAGTTTTAATTATTTGTGTTTTCCATTCTTTCGATATTGAGCCTACCTGATGAAGATTATTCCAGAAAAGCGTCGTGAGCACTAATTTTGATATCTACGTTTTTATTATATCAAATCAGGACTGAAATGTATATGAAATCAATTTACGCTTAATGTTTAATTAAGATTTAAACTTAATTGAGGTTTGCCTTAAGTAGGTACAATAAATTCACGAATTTCACATAAGCAACAAATTGATATCTCTACAACATAAGACTTGTTTGACAGGACCTCTGATAAATAGCCATCGTAGTAAAACCATGACATAGACCATCGATTATTATGTATTCTAGCGCGGGCGTCGTTCTTCAAAGTTAATATTCTGGCAAGCAATTTACATTAAACTATGTTATAAAGAATTGAGTTGTGGTTATTTATAGGTATTAATGGTCACTTTCAGCAATTTGTTCAGCAAACCCATATATATCAGACTTACCACAAGAGGAATATCTGGACATATATAAGAAACGGACAGGGACAGGTGAAACCCACCCTTATGGAGGTATCTGGGAACTTTCGAAACAATGCATTTCAGAATGGACAACAAGGCGGGTCCTACTATTGGTACAGGAACTGTTCTCTCTTCTACATGACATATGTTAAGTGTTCACTCCCGGTTTTTAGAGAGGTTTGTGTTACTCAATCTTTAGTTTTTCGTGATCTTGTTTTGTGGAACATTGGTTGTCTTTTTGTCTTTTTTTTTCTTTTGGTCATTATATTGCCATTCCTTCGATTTAAAGCTTCTGAAAACCATCTTGGTATCCTCAAATACTTTAATAATTCAAGAAATATATCTTCAAAATGGCTACCCAATTATTACTGTTCTACACGAAAAATTATTCTATATTTACGACTTAATATTTCCACATAAAGACACACTAGATGATAAACACAAAACAAATACCTGAATTCTTCTGGTTTAATTCCACAACTATCTAGAACTTCCGGTGACGACCACGCCTCAATTCCGCTGTCTGCATATGTAGATGATATTAAACCTATTGGATAACCCCTCTCCTTGTACAGACGCTTTCCATACAGCCAACATAGAGCAGAGAAATAAGTCCACTTCTGATGACCAACAGTATCTAACATCACAAATATACAGAATAATACATGTTAGTGTACTCATCACCTAATACTTGTTAAATGCTTGTTATATGCATATCATTGTACTCGCCGCAATATGACAGAAATATTTGAAATACCATTTGGATACTAATTATACATGAAGTTCGTGTAATTATTGCGATTGTCAAATCAAATGCAATATTTGGACCCTTTGGGTTTATTGCTCCCAAACCCATTTAAATTATTTGTCTTTTCAATCTTTCGATTTGAGCGTACCTGATGATGGTTAGTCCAGAAACGCGTCGTGCGCACTAAATTTGATATCTACGTTTTTATTACATGTTAAAAAATCAACATGCATACAATGTATATTTAATAAATTCTAACAACCTTAAAACTACTTTTAATGAAATACCTTGACTTGGAAGGGACCAATATTCACCCACACCCTTAAGATCAATCAGCTCTGTGTCAGACGATTCCTCGGCTGCTGAAAAAAGTCTGATATTGGGGAAGTTTTTGGCATCCTGCATCTCGGCCGTCGCATTGTTACCCTTTAGTATAGCAAATACGATGTTACAAATACATAGATAACATAATATATATTGTGGAAACAAACAATTTCCTTTGTATTTTGGCACAACAACCTCCATTTAAGTATACAAATTCAATAAACTATATAAATAAGCAACACAGAAACATCCACCACTTGGCGTGCTGTAGTGTGTTATCACCGGTAATTCCGCACACTGTCTAATTCTGCGCACTACTATGAATAACATAGATAAGCACATATGTGGACGGTACGTAGAATTACCCTCCAGCATTGCATAGTAATGTGTGTTTAACTTTATTCTCAGTTATATAGTGGAAGTATGTGCAAGCAAACCCTAACACATCATATCACATGTATACACTCTCCGACATAATATATATATCACGCAGAAACAATCTCTGATATAGTCTGCCAATCTCCAACATTACCTATCATTTATGTGCACCGTTTTCTATCATATCAAGTATTTACACTTTTCGACATAGCCTGCTACTTAAGTGCAATGTTACCTACCATATCACTTGTAAATAAAGTCCAACATACGATACCACACTTTGACATATGTGCAACATAACTTACCATATTACGTGCAAACAATCCCTGACATAGCCTGTCACGTCTTATGCACACTATTACCTACATGCCATAATAATGTGTTGTGTTAATACTCTCCGCGATGCCTCTCACGTATGTAAAAAGTGATATACTTCCGGTGTAAACAAATTCCAGCATACACTGCCTATTATGTACAATCTTACATATCATACCACATGTGAACACTCTCCGACATAACCTGTCACGTACATTTGTGTGTCAAACATTACCTACCATAACACGGGTAAGCACTCTCCGACATAGCCTGGCCTGTATGTCAAACATTACCTACCATACCACGGGTAAGCACTCTCCGACATAGCCTGGCCTGTATGTACAACTTTACTTACCATATCTAGTGTAAATTTCATGTTGCTTTCACCAGAACATAACCACACATCACCAAACAGGATGTCGCTTAAAGTTATCATAACATTGTCTAACTTTGCAGTTAATGTGTGATTTTTCTTATCAGACACAGCAGGTAGTTTAACATTCCAGGTTTTATTTTCATTCACAACGGCTGTTACAGCTCTATATCCGCTAAGCGTTACAGTAACGCTACTTCCTATTTTGTCTCCGTAACCCCATACTACTGCATGATGTGGAGACTTTTGTAAGACCATGTGATCACCATAATACGAGGCAAATCTAAAGGTTCCATTGTTGTCTGCAATATAATATGATATAACTATATGATGGTATAATTGATGTAAACTAAATTATTATATATTCTATTTCAGCATGCTCTTTTGTGTAATTGAACACAGTAAAATAGATTATATATAGACTGTTCAAACGTGTATATACTGATAAGACATGAACTGATTACCCATTACAAACTCCTGTGTTCATCTCCGCGTTTTAGGTGGAGTGCGTCTTGCTCATTGTTTTCTTTGTTGTGTTTTTATGTCTTGTGTGCCCAATGTCGCTTGTGTCTCTGGATTGTCAATTTTTGTCGATACAAGTTTTAAAACTTTGAATATTTATTGGTTCTCAATATTTCAGCTTAATAGACGTTACGTTTTGTCTGCATTTCTCTCTTATTTTATACAGAAATAAACAAGTTATTTTCAGCGTTAACATTATGATATTTCATGATGTTTGGAGAGTACATAAAATTGATAAAATGATGGGATTTTAACATATTATGTTTTATTGCATGATCATATAATTTCACTAACAGGTGAGCTTTTGGACCATAAAACTAATTTCACCCACCACTGTTTATTGGAGTGCCTGTACGAAGCCTGGAAAGTGAGCGGTAATGTATTCTGTAATTCACAAAACACGTACAAAACCAAATAGTTCGAGACTCAGCTTCGTTCACAGTTGAGATTTATCAAACAGTTATTGCATCAGTTTCATCTAGCCGATGCGATCATACACCCATTGATAGTTGGTTGGTTTGTTTATGGTGTTTAACGCCACTTTCAACAATATTTGTTTTGTTGGTGAAAAAAACGGAATATCCGGAGAAAACCACCGACCGGACGCAAGTCACTGACAAACTGAAAAACCGTTCACTTTCCAGGTAATAAAAAGTGACCGTGTTAAACTAGTTTTATGGCCCGAACCTCACCTCTTGAAATGACGCGGTTATGCCAGTGTTTTCTATATGCGAGTAAATTTCCAAGCGTTACACGTAACCGACAATCTGCCTTCCTACAGCGAACGAACTAATTGTGAACATTAGTGGGGTTGGTGTTGATCGATCTTTAGTTGTCTGTGTAGTGTTTTGTAGATCGTTGTTTGTCCTTTTTCTTTTGGCCATTGTGTTATCTGTCCTTCGATTGACGGATTCTGTATACCCTTTTGGTATCTTCAAACCCTACTTATATACAATATACCGAGTATTTTATTTTCGTGACACAGAAGTTGTCATATGTATATACAATATACCGAGTATTTTATTATCGTGACACAGAAGTTGTCATATGTATATATAATATACCGAGTATTTTATCATCGTGACACAGAAGTTGTCATATGTATATACAATATATCGAGTATTTTATTTTCGTGACACAGAAGTTGTCATATGTATATACAATATACCGAGTATTTTATTATCGTGACACAGAAGTTGTCATATGTATATACAATATACCGAGTATTTTATTTTCGTGACACAGAAGTTGTCATATGTATATACAATATACCGAGTATTTTATTATCGTGACACAGAAGTTGTCATATGTATATACAATATACCGAGTATTTTATTTTCGTGACACAGAAGTTGTCATATGTATATACAATATACCGAGTATTTTATCATCGTGACACAGAAGTTGTCATATGTATATACAATATACCGAGTATTTTATCATCGTGACACAGAAGTTGTCATATGTATATACAATATACCGAGTATTTTATTATCGTGACACAGAAGTTGTCATATGTATATATAATATACCGAGTATTTTATCATCGTGACACAGAAGTTGTCATATGTATATACAATATACCGAGTATTTTATCTTCGTGAAACAGAAGTTGTCATATGTATATACAATATACCGAGTATTTTATTATCGTGACACAGAAGTTGTCATATGTATATACAATATACCGAGTATTTTATTTTCGTGACACAGAAGTTGTCATATGTATATACAATATACCGAGTATTTCATTTTCGTGACACAGAAGTTGTCATATGTATATACAATATACCGAGTATTTTATCATCGTGACACAGAAGTTGTCATATGTATATACAATATACCGAGTATTTTATTATCGTGACACAGAAGTTGTCATATGTATATACAATATACCGAGTATTTTATTTTCGTGACACAGAAGTTGTCATATGTATATACAATATACCGAGTATTTTATTTTCGTGACACAGAAGTTGTCATATGTATATACAATATACCGAGTATTTTATTATCGTGACACAGAAGTTGTCATATGTATATATAATATACCGAGTATTTTATCATCGTGACACAGAAGTTGTCATATGTATATACAATATACCGAGTATTTTATTTTCGTGACACAGAAGTTGTCATATGAATATACAATATACCGAGTATTTTATTATCGTGACACAGAAGTTGTCATATGTATATATAATATACCGAGTATTTTATCATCGTGACACAGAAGTTGTCATATGTATATACAATATACCGAGTATTTTATTTTCGTGACACAGAAGTTGTCATATGTATATACAATATACCGAGTATTTTATTATCGTGACACAGAAGTTGTCATATGTATATATAATATACCGAGTATTTTATTTTCGTGACACAGAAGTTGTCATATGTATATACAATATACCGAGTATTTTATTATCGTGACACAGAAGTTGTCATATGTATATACAATATACCGAGTATTTTATTTTCGTGACACAGAAGTTGTCATATGTATATACAATATACCGAGTATTTTATTTTCGTGACACAGAAGTTGTCATATGTATATACAATATACCGAGTATTTTATTATCGTGACACAGAAGTTGTCATATGTATATACAATATACCGAGTATTTTATTATCGTGACACAGAAGTTGTCATATGTATATACACTATACCGATTATTTTATTATCGTGACACAGAAGTTGTCATATGTATATATAATATACCGATTATTTTATCATCGTGACACAGAAGTTGTCATATGTATATACAATATACCGAGTATTTTATCTTCGTGACACAGAAGTTGTCATATGTATATACAATATACCGAGTATTTTATTATCGTGACACAGAAGTTGTCATATGTATATATAATATACCGAGTATTTTATCATCGTGACACAGAAGTTGTCATATGTATATACAATATACCGAGTATTTTATCATCGTGACACAGAAGTTGTCATATGTATATACAATATACCGAGTATTTTATCTTCGTCACACAGAAGTTGTCATATGTATATACAATATACCGAGTATTTTATCTTCGTCACACAGAAGTTGTCATATGTATATATAATATACCGAGTATTTTATTTTCGTGACACAGAAGTTGTCATATGTATATACAATATACCGAGTATTTTATTATCGTGACACAGAAGTTGTCATATGTATATATAATATACCGAGTATTTTATCATCGTGACACAGAAGTTGTCATATGTATATACAATATACCGAGTATTTTATTTTCGTGACACAGAAGTTGTCATATGTATATACAATATACCGAGTATTTTATTTTCGTGACACAGAAGTTGTCATATGTATATACAATATACCGAGTATTTTATTATCGTGACACAGAAGTTGTCATATGTATCTATAATATACCGAGTATTTTATCATCGTGACACAGAAGTTGTCATATGTATCTACAATATACCGAGTATTTTATTTTCGTGACACAGAAGTTGTCATATGTATATACAATATACCGAGTATTTTATTTTCGTGACACAGAAGTTGTCATATGTATATACAATATACCGAGTATTTTATTATCGTGACACAGAAGTTGTCATATGTATATACAATATACCGAGTATTTTATTTTCGTGACACAGAAGTTGTCATATGTATATATAATATACCGATTATTTTATTATCGTGACACAGAAGTTGTCCTATGTATATACAATATACCGATTATTTTATTATCGTGACACAGAAGTTGTCATATGTATATACAATATACCGAGTATTTTATTATCGTGACACAGAAGTTGTCATATGTATATACAATATACCGAGTATTTTATCTTCGTGACACAGAAGTTGTCATATGTATATACAATATACCGAGTATTTTATTATCGTGACACAGAAGTTGTCATATGTATATATAATATACCGAGTATTTTATCTTCGTGACACAGAAGTTGTCATATGTATATACAATATACCGAGTATTTTATTATCGTGACACAGAAGTTGTCATATGTATATACAATATACCGAGTATTTTATTTTCGTGACACAGAAGTTGTCATATGTATATACAATATACCGAGTATTTTATTATCGTGACACAGAAGTTGTCATATGTATATACAATATACCGAGTATTTTATTTTCGTGACACAGAAGTTGTCATATGTATATACAATATACCGAGTATATTATTATCGTGACACAGAAGTTGTCATATGTATATACAATATACCGAGTATTTTATCTTCGTGACACAGAAGTTGTCATATGTATATACAATATACCGAGTATTTTATCATCGTGACACAGAAGTTGTCATATGTATATACAATATACCGAGTATTTTATTATCGTGACATAGAAGTTGTCATATGTATATACAATATACCGAGTATTTTATTTTCGTGACACAGAAGTTGTCATATGTATATACAATATACCGAGTATTTTATCTTCGTGACACAGAAGTTGTCATATGTATATACAATATACCGAGTATTTTATTATCGTGACACAGAAGTTGTCATATGTATATACAATATACCGAGTATTTTATTATCGTGACACAGAAGTTGTCATATGTATATACAATATACCGAGTATTTTATTATCGTGACACAGAAGTTGTCATATGTATATATAATATACCGAGTATTTTGTTATCGTGACACAGAAGTTGTCATATGTATATACAATATACCGAGTATTTTATCTTCGTGACACAGAAGTTGTCATATGTATATACAATATACCGAGTATTTTATCTTCGTGACACAGAAGTTGTCATATGTATATACAATATACCGAGTATTTTATTATCGTGACACAGAAGTTGTCATATGTATATACAATATACCGAGTATTTTATTTTCGTGACACAGAAGTTGTCATATGTATATATAATATACCGAGTATTTTATTATCGTGACACAGAAGTTGTCATATGTATATACAATATACCGAGTATTTTATTATCGTGACACAGAAGTTGTCATATGTATATACAATATACCGAGTATTTTATCATCGTGACACAGAAGTTGTCATATGTATATATAATATACCGAGTATTTTATCATCGTGACACAGAAGTTGTCATATGTATATACAATATACCGAGTATTTTATTTTCGTGACACAGAAGTTGTCATATGTATATACAATATACCGAGTATTTTATTATCGTGACACAGAAGTTGTCATATGTATATATAATATACCGAGTATTTTATCATCGTGACAAAGAAGTTGTCATATGTATATACAATATACCGAGTATTTTATTTTCGTGACACAGAAGTTGTCATATGTATATACAATATACCGAGTATTTTATTTTCGTGACACAGAAGTTGTCATATGTATATACAATATACCGAGTATTTTATTTTCGTGACACAGAAGTTGTCATATGTATATACAATATACCGAGTATTTTATTATCGTGACACAGAAGTTGTCATATGTATATATAATATACCGAGTATTTTATCATCGTGACACAGAAGTTGTCATATGTAAATACAATATACCGAGTATTTTATTTTCGTGACACAGAAGTTGTCATATGTATATACAATATACCGAGTATTTTATTTTCGTGACACAGAAGTTGTCATATGTATATACAATATACCGAGTATTTTATTATCGTGACACAGAAGTTGTCATATGTATATATAATATACCGATTATTTTATTATCGTGACACAGAAGTTGTCATATGTATATACAATATACCGAGTATTTTATCTTCGTGACACAGAAGTTGTCATATGTATATACAATATACCGAGTATTTTATTATCGTGACAGAGAAGTTGTCATATGTATATACAATATACCGAGTATTTTATTTTCGTGACACAGAAGTTGTCATATGTATATACAATATACCGAGTATTTTATTATCGTGACACAGAAGTTGTCATATGTATATACAATATACCGAGTATTTTATTTTCGTGACACAGAAGTTGTCATATGTATATACAATATACCGAGTATTTTATCTTCGTGACACAGAAGTTGTCATATGTATATACAATATACCGAGTATTTTATCATCGTGACACAGAAGTTGTCATATGTATATACAATATACCGAGTATTTTATCATCGTGACACAGAAGTTGTCATATGTATATACAATATACCGAGTATTTTATTTTCGTGACACAGAAGTTGTCATATGTATATACAATATACCGAGTATTTTATTTTCGTGACACAGAAGTTGTCATATGTATATACAATATACCGAGTATTTTATCATCGTGACACAGAAGTTGTCATATGTATATACAATATACCGAGTATTTTATTATCGTGACACAGAAGTTGTCATATGTATATACAATATACCGAGTATTTTATCTTCGTGACACAGAAGTTGTCATATGTATATACAATATACCGAATATTTTATTATCGTGACACAGAAGTTGTCATATGTATATACAATATACCGAGTATTTTATTTTCGTGACACAGAAGTTGTCATATGTATATATAATATACCGAGTATTTTATTATCGTGACACAGAAGTTGTCATATGTATATACAATATACCGAGTATTTTATTATCGTGACACAGAAGTTGTCATATGTATATACAATATACCGAGTATTTTATCATCGTGACACAGAAGTTGTCATATGTATATACAATATACCGAGTATTTTATTATCGTGACACAGAAGTTGTCATATGTATATACAATATACCGAGTATTTTATCTTCGTGACACAGAAGTTGTCATATGTATATACAATATACCGAGTATTTTATTTTCGTGACACAGAAGTTGTCATATGTATATACAATATACCGAGTATATTATTATCGTGACACAGAAGTTGTCATATGTATATACAATATACCGAGTATTTTATCTTCGTGACACAGAAGTTGTCATATGTATATACAATATACCGAGTATTTTATCATCGTGACACAGAAGTTGTCATATGTATATACAATATACCGAGTATTTTATTATCGTGACATAGAAGTTGTCATATGTATATACAATATACCGAGTATTTTATGTTCGTGACACAGAAGTTGTCATATGTATATACAATATACCGAGTATTTTATCTTCGTGACACAGAAGTTGTCATATGTATATACAATATACCGAGTATTTTATTATCGTGACACAGAAGTTGTCATATGTATATACAATATACCGAGTATTTTATTATCGTGACACAGAAGTTGTCATATGTATATACAATATACCGAGTATTTTATTATCGTGACACAGAAGTTGTCATATGTATATACAATATACCGAGTATTTTATTATCGTGACACAGAAGTTGTCATATGTATATATAATATATCGAGTATTTTGTTATCGTGACACAGAAGTTGTCATATGTATATACAATATACCGAGTATTTTATCTTCGTGACACAGAAGTTGTCATATGTATATACAATATACCGAGTATTTTATCTTCGTGACACAGAAGTTGTCATATGCATATACAATATACCGAGTATTTTATTATCGTGACACAGAAGTTGTCATATGTATATACAATATACCGAGTATTTTATTTTCGTGACACAGAAGTTGTCATATGTATATATAATATACCGAGTATTTTATTATCGTGACACAGAAGTTGTCATATGTATATACAATATACCGAGTATTTTATTATCGTGACACAGAAGTTGTCATATGTATATACAATATACCGAGTATTTTATCATCGTGACACAGAAGTTGTCATATGTATATATAATATACCGAGTATTTTATCATCGTGACACAGAAGTTGTCATATGTATATACAATATACCGAGTATTTTATTTTCGTGACACAGAAGTTGTCATATGTATATACAATATACCGAGTATTTTATTATCGTGACACAGAAGTTGTCATATGTATATATAATATACCGAGTATTTTATCATCGTGACAAAGAAGTTGTCATATGTATATACAATATACCGAGTATTTTATTTTCGTGACACAGAAGTTGTCATATGTATATACAATATACCGAGTATTTTATTTTCGTGACACAGAAGTTGTCATATGTATATACAATATACCGAGTATTTTATTTTCGTGACACAGAAGTTGTCATATGTATATACAATATACCGAGTATTTTATTATCGTGACACAGAAGTTGTCATATGTATATATAATATACCGAGTATTTTATCATCGTGACACAGAAGTTGTCATATGTATATACAATATACCGAGTATTTTATTTTCGTGACACAGAAGTTGTCATATGTATATACAATATACCGAGTATTTTATTTTCGTGACACAGAAGTTGTCATATGTATATACAATATACCGAGTATTTTATTATCGTGACAGAGAAGTTGTCATATGTATATATAATATACCGATTATTTTATTATCGTGACACAGAAGTTGTCATATGTATATACAATATACCGAGTATTTTATCTTCGTGACACAGAAGTTGTCATATGTATATACAATATACCGAGTATTTTATTATCGTGACAGAGAAGTTGTCATATGTATATACAATATACCGAGTATTTTATTATCGTGACACAGAAGTTGTCATATGTATATACAATATACCGAGTATTTTATTATCGTGACAGAGAAGTTGTCATATGTATATATAATATACCGATTATTTTATTATCGTGACACAGAAGTTGTCATATGTATATACAATATACCGAGTATTTTATCTTCGTGACACAGAAGTTGTCATATGTATATACAATATACCGAGTATTTTATTATCGTGACAGAGAAGTTGTCATATGTATATACAATATACCGAGTATTTTATTTTCGTGACACAGAAGTTGTCATATGTATATACAATATACCGAGTATTTTATTATCGTGACACAGAAGTTGTCATATGTATATACAATATACCGAGTATTTTATTTTCGTGACACAGAAGTTGTCATATGTATATACAATATACCGAGTATTTTATCTTCGTGACACAGAAGTTGTCATATGTATATACAATATACCGAGTATTTTATCATCGTGACACAGAAGTTGTCATATGTATATACAATATACCGAGTATTTTATTTTCGTGACACAGAAGTTGTCATATGTATATACAATATACCGAGTATTTTATCATCGTGACACAGAAGTTGTCATATGTATATACAATATACCGAGTATTTTATTATCGTGACACAGAAGTTGTCATATGTATATACAATATACCGAGTATTTTATCTTCGTGACACAGAAGTTGTCATATGTATATACAATATACCGAGTATTTTATTTTCGTGACACAGAAGTTGTCATATGTATATACAATATACCGAGTATTTTATCTTCGTGACACAGAAGTTGTCATATGTATATACAATATACCGAGTATTTTATTATCGTGACACAGAAGTTGTCATATGTATATACAATATACCGAGTATTTTATTTTCGTGACACAGAAGTTGTCATATGTATATACAATATACCGAGTATTTTATTTTCGTGACACAGAAGTTGTCATATGTATATACAATATACCGAGTATTTTATTTTCGTGACACAGAAGTTGTCATATGTATATACAGAAACACATAAAAACAATTAATTATATGTCTTTGGTGTATTATTAGGGTATTGGTTTTCTCTGACGGTGTGGTATGTTTTTCTTCTTCATTTCTTTCTTCATTTTATCCTTGTCTGGATCGTGATTGCCTGTTTATCATCTTGATAATTCATTAATACCCCTTACAATATCAAAGTTTTTTAATTCGACTTTGCTATTCGTGAAAACCGGCAATTTGTAAGGATCAGTTGTCATACACAGTTCAACGAAAATACCATATATTTTATTCATAATATATGCAGAATATTCAATTTGCTACAACCTATAAATTTCCTATGATACGCTAAGATTATTCTCTGCTTTCTTGCAATGTTCAAATATCAACAAATTATAAAAACATTATATTCAGAAACGCTGTCCCCTCTCTTGTATTTTACATGAATTCTAGTCGTAAGGGAAATAACTCATGCAAAAAAGTATAAATTTAGAATCAAGTCAGGAATGTGTAAAAGTCAGGAATGTGTAAAAGGAAATATCTCCTGTGTTAAATTAAATGGTTCGTGACATATCAAAGAACGTACCATATTGTGTTCTCACTCCTCCTGATCTGGTACCTGTAATTAACAATGAGATCAGCGTGATCAGCACAATAGTAAGCTTCATTTTGTTGTATGTTATCACCTGTTATCTGCCGGTATTACTAAGCTAAACGTGAATTATCTTTAACTGATAAACTTGTGACATACAAGGTCTCGTGTACTGATATGCATGGATAGGCAAGGACCGATCGGTTGAACAAAATGTGTTCGAGATCAAATAACTTGGAATGAGTGTGTTAGTGCTTATGAAAAGAAAGTATAAAAAGTGATAGTTAACAAAATGTCCACCGATATCAACATCATTTTGGTATATTATAGCGAACACCAGTTACATTGTGATGAGATAACGATGATGTCTACTTTGTATTAAGCCAACACTCATTTGTTGTTTTTTTATAAGGCTAAGTATCTTAAACACCAGTAAGTAGTCTATACTTATCGCTTCACTCGGACAAATTATTCTGATTTATTGTCAACTAGTTAATGCTGTTACTCCTTAATGCTGCATGTTTAATAATGGGGAATTGTATCACAACCCAGTGTGTTTTCCTTTGATCTTTAGTATTTTCTAAATGAAGATAACCATACAGGAGGTGGAGTCAAGATAGCTATTTTTGGGCAAAGCATGTTTTATTTAGTGTGCTTTAACTGTGACCTAATTTTGATAGAACACAGAAATAAACACATTGTAACTTTTTTTTTGACAATTGGTACACATTGTAATTTTTTGACCAAGTGATAGACATTTTGGGTGCAAAGTGGTACTAAGTGCAAGCTTTCTTAAATCTGACACTGGAAAAAAACTATAAAACCACAGGCGCTCGTGGCACGGACCACCCCCCCTTTTTTCTACCTTTCTGTTTACAAATTTATTTTCAATAAAATTTCTTTATTTCTTTATTATTTCATTTCTTTTTCCTTATTTTAACTTGTTCGTGTCAATATTCATACAATCTTATGTTAACATCAAATTGCATGTGTATCTATTAGTATCTATGACTATTATAGGGTCGACACATGCAATTTGACGTTAGCATAAGATTGTATGAATATTGACACGAACAAGTTTAAATAAGGAAAAAGAGATGAAACAATAAAGAAATAAAGAAATTTTATTGAAAATAAGTTTGCAAACAGAAAGTTAGAAAAAGGGGGGTGATCAGTGCCACGAGCGCCTGTGTATAAAACAAGTGATCCCCACGTGTTTGCTCATGCAGACGACATTAAAACACATGCAAAATTCTTTAACTTTACTATTAACTAAGCAATTTTTTTTATTCAAACAAGACAAATTATCAGTTTTGCAATAAAAAAAAGTGATCATATTTGAGTCACATCACATTAAAAAAGAATTGCCGCCTCGCACTTCAAAAATGCTGAAAAAACGCCTCAGATTTTCCATTTTCTCTAAAAAAAATAAAATGAAAAACTGTTCGATCTCTTCTAAAATTTTGTAAAAATCAAGAATTTTTTCAGAAAAAGTTGTGTCATGTGTGTGCCGCATCAACATTTTACCTTCGCCTCTAAAATTTTCAATTTCAATAAAAAAAAAAATGAAATGTTCTCTGCCACCTGTGAAAGCATAAAATCCATACATCGTTTAAAAGATCGTCCGTCATGTTCGCTGCCATTTAACGTTTTGACGTCAACCACGTGTTCTATTAAAAACTTTTTACCACGTCGCTGACTGCTGGCGTACGTGACCAAGATCAGTCTTCTCAAGTGCGACAGACGTCAATCACACATTTGCTTCCGTTTGATTGGTTATGATACAAAACATTTAGAATACTTTTAATTTCTTGTATGCGCAGATACACTGATCTCGGGCACGCCCTCGATCAGTTTATCAGCACATACACGAAATTAAAAGTACTCTAAATATTACATAGAAATTGTTATTGTAATTTTTGGATCTCGTCTATCCCCTCAACATGTCTTCTGACATATAATATTACTGAAACAGTTCTAAATATAGATTAGCAAATAAACTTTAATAATAATCTACAAGTTATGTCTAATTAATATCTGTACAATAAACAAACTTTCCTTTTTGTAAATTTCTATGTATTCTGTATAAATAACTCGTTGTTAATATAATGAAACTATTAATATACCAACTTAAATAATTCAACAGATATGTCAAAATATATTATTTAAAGTTCCGATTGACTTCTTGGTCTGACAAATGTTTTCTTAATTATGTCAACAGTACAACAAAATTAAAGTTCCGGTTGACTTCTTGGTCTGACAAATGCTTTTTTTTTTTAGTTATGTCAACAGTACAACAACATCAAAGTTCTGACTGACTTCTTGTTCCGTAGAGTGTTTTTTCCAGTTTGTCAATAGTACAACAACATTACATTTCTGACTGACTTCTTGTTCCGTAGAATGCTTTTTCCAGTTTGTCAATAGTTCAACAACATTAAAGTTCTGACTGACTTCTTGTTCCGTAGAATGTTTTTTCCAGTTTGTCAATAGTTCAACAACATTAAAATTCTGACTGACTTCTTGTTCCGTAGAATGTTTTTTCCAGTTATGTCAATAGTACAACAACATCAAAGTACCGCACCTCATACGTGGTGTAATTATTCGCGTGTTTGTCTCATGTGTGGTAGACCGTGGATTTGAACTCATGTTGGGTCAAACCAAAGAATATGAAATGAATAATTGCTGCTTCTTCGGTATGCACGCAGAATTAAGGATACATTTTTGTGGGTTTTTTCTCCGGGTACACGGGTGGCCTCCACAAACACAACTGAACATCGTGATATAATGACACGTGTAGCGTTGTAAAGAACGAACAGGGGTGCACCGGGAGAGTAAGCAGTTCCTGATCCACTAGTGGCACCAGTCGTGATAATTTAGCTACGAACCCGGTGATAGGTCATGATTGAGGAAAGGACCGGGAAGTGGAACATATCCGTGTTCATTTGTGACACAGATATTTCATAACGGTCAACCAACAAACAACAAAGCTTTCCAATATAATATTAAAATTTCATAACAAAACAATATATGGGCAATGCACTTCAAAATCTACCTGGTCTCACAATTAACAATGGAAAGACGACAACCAACTAAAACGTAGATATGGGCTAGGGTTTTTATCTCCACTTTCAACAATATTTCACTTTTGTCGTGGTCGTCAATTTTATTGGTGGAGGAAACCGAAGTACCCGAAGAAAACCGCCGCCTTATCACAACAAGTTGTATCGAGTACACCTCACCATGAGCGGGATTCGAATTCGCAAATTTAGTGGTGATAGGCACTGATTGCACAGGTAATATAAAGACCCTCATGATCTTTTTCTCCAAAGTTTGTTTTAGTGTGTGATGGATTCGATTACACATTCTACTTATATATTTATAATATATTTATATTACAGTAAGACAAGATATGTCTTGCCCCTTTATAACATGTATAACTGTGTCTCTAGTTCTTTCTGTCATGCCCCTTTATAACATGTATAACTGTGTCTCTAGTTCTTTCTGTCATGCCCCTTTATAACATGAATAACTGTGTCTCTAGTTCTTTCTGTCATGCCCCTTTATAACATGTATAACTGTGTCTCTAGTTCTTTCTGCCATGCCCCTTTATAACATTTATAACTGTGTCTCTAGTTCTTTCTGTCATGCCCCTTTATAACATGTATAACTGTGTCTCTAGTTCTTTCTGTCATGCCCCTTTATAACATGTATAACTGTGTCTCTAGTTCTTTCTGTCATGTCCCTTTATAACATGTATAACTGTGTCTCTAGTTCTTTCTGTCATGCCCCTTTATAACATGTATAACTGTGTCTCTAGTTCTTTCTGTCATGCCCCTTTATAACATGTATAACTGTGTCTCTAGTTCTTTCTGTCATGCCCCTTTATAACATGTATAACTGTGTCTCTAGTTCTTTCTGTCATGCCCCTTTATAACATGTATAACTGTGTCTTTAGTTCTTTCTGTCATGCCCCTTTATAACATGTATAACTGTGTCTCTAGTTCTTTCTGTCATGCCCCTTTATAACATGTATAACTGTGTCTCTAGTTCTTTCTGTCATGCCCCTTTATAACATGTATAACTGTGTCTCTAGTTCTTTCTGTCATGCCCCTTTATAACATGTATAACTGTGTCTCTTGTTCTTTCTGTCATGTCCCTTTATAACATGCATAACTGTGTCTCTAGTTCTTTCTGTCATGCCCCTTTATAACATGTATAAATGTGTCTCTAGTTCTTTCTGTCATGCCCCTTTATAACATGTATAACTGTGTCTCTTGTTCTTTCTGTCATGCCTCTTTATAACATGTATAACTGTGTCTCTCGTTCTTTCTGTCATGCCCCTTTATAACATGTATAACTGTGTCTCTAGTTCTTTCTGTCATGCCCCTTTATAACATGCATAACTGTGTCTCTAGTTCTTTATGTCATGCCCCTTAATAACATGCATAACTGTGTCTCTAGTTCTTTCTGTCATGCCCCTTTATAACATGTATAACTGTGTTTCTAGTTCTTTCTGTCATGCCCCTTTATAACATGTATAACTGTGTCTCTAGTTCTTTCTGTCATGCCCCTTTATAACATGCATAACTGTGTCTCTAGTTCTTTATGTCATGCCCCTTAATAACATGCATAACTGTGTCTCTAGTTCTTTCTGTCATGCCCCTTTATAACATGCATAACTGTGTTTCTAGTTCTTTCTGTCATGCCCCTTTATAACATGCATAAATGTGTCTCTAGTTCTTTATGTCATGCCCCTTTATAACATGTATAACTGTGTCTCTAGTTCTTTCTGTCATGCCCCTTTATAACATGTATAACTGTGTCTCTAGTTCTTTATGTCATGCCCCTTTATAACATTCATAACTGTGTCTCTAGTTCTTTCTGTCATGTCCCTTTATAACATGCATAACTGTGTCTTTAGTTCTTTCTGTCATGCCCCTTTATAACATGTATAACTGTGTCTCTAGTTCTATCTGCCATGCCCCTTTATAACATGCATAACTGTGTCGCTAGTTCGTTCTGTCATGCCCCTTTATAACATATATAACTGTGTCTCTAGTTCGTTCTGTCATGCCCCTTTATAACATATATAACTGTGTCTCTAGTTCTTTCTGTCATGCCCCTTTATAACATGTATAACTGTGTCTTTAGTTCTTTCTGTCATGCCCCATTATAACATGCATAACTGTGACTCTAGTTCTTTCTGTCATGCCCCTTTATAACATGTATAACTGTGTCTCTAGTTCTTTCTGTCATGCCCCTTTATAACATGTATAACTGTGTCTCTAGTTCTTTCTGTCATGCCCCTTTATAACATGTATAACTGTGTCTCTAGTTCTTTCTGTCATGCCCCTTTATAACATGTATAACTGTGTCTCTAGTTCTTTCTGTCATGCCCCTTTATAACATTTATAACTGTGTCTCTAGTTCTTTATGTCATGCCCCTTAATAACATTCATAACTGTGTCTCTAGTTCTTTCTGTCATGCCCCTTTATAACATGTATAACTGTGTCTCTAGTTCTTTCTGTCATGCCCCTTTATAACATTTATAGCTGTTTCTCTAGTTCTTTATGTCATGCCCCTTAATAACATTCATAACTGTGTCTCTAGTTCTTTCTGTCATGCCCCTTTATAACATGCATAACTGTGTCTCTAATTCTTTCTGTCATGCCCCTTTATAACATGTATAACTGTGTCTCTAGTTCTTTCTGTCATGTCCCTTTATAACATGCATAACTGTGTCTCTTGTTCTTTATGTCATGCCCCTTTATAACATGTATAACTGTGTCTCTAGTTCTTTCTGTCATGTCCCTTTATAACATGTATAACTGTGTCTCTAGTTCTTTCTGTCATGCCCCTTTATAACATGCATAACTGTGTCTTTAGTTCTTTCTGTCATGCCCCTTTATAACATGCATAACTGTGTCTCTAGTTCTTTCTGTCATGCCCCTTTATAACATGCATAACTGTGTCTTTAGTTCTTTCTGTCATGCCCCTTTATAACATGCATAAATGTGTCTCTAGTTCTTTCTGTCATGCCCCTTTATAACATGTATAACTGTGTCTCTAGTTCTTTCTGTCATGCCCCTTTATAACATGCATAACTGTGTCTCTAGTTCTTTCTGTCATGCCCCTTTATAACATGCATAACTGTGTCTCTAGTTCTTTCTGTCATGTCCCTTTATAACATGTATAACTGTGTCTCTAGTTCTTTCTGTCATGCCCCTTTATAACATGCATAACTGTGTCTTTAGTTCTTTCTGTCATGCCCCTTTATAACATGTATAACTGTGTCTCTAGTTCTTTCTGTCATGCCCCTTTATAACATGTATAACTGTGTCTCTAGTTCTTTCTGTCATGCCCCTTTATAACATGTATAACTGTGTCTCTAGTTCTTTCTGTCATGCCCCTTTATAACATGTATAACTGTGTCTCTAGTTCTTTCTGTCATGTCCCTTTATAACATGCATAACTGTGTCTCTTGTTCTTTATGTCATGCCCCTTTATAACATGTATAACTGTGTCTCTAGTTCTTTCTGTCATGTCCCTTTATAACATGTATAACTGTGTCTCTAGTTCTTTCTGTCATGCCCCTTTATAACATACATAACTGTGTCTTTAGTTCTTTCTGTCATGCCCCTTTATAACATGCATAACTGTGTCTTTAGTTCTTTCTGTCATGCCCCTTTATAACATGTATAACTGTGTCTCTAGTTCTTTCTGTCATGCCCCTTTATAGCATGCATAACTGTGTCTCTAGTTCTTTCTGTCATGCCCCTTTATAACATGCATAACTGTGTCTCTAGTTCTTTCTGTCATGCCCCTTTATAACATGCATAACTGTGTCTTTAGTTCTTTCTGTCATGCCCCTTTATAACATGCATAAATGTGTCTCTAGTTCTTTCTGTCATGCCCCTTTATAACATGTATAACTGTGTCTCTAGTTCTTTCTGTCATGCCCCTTTATAACATGCATAACTGTGTCTCTAGTTCTTTCTGTCATGCCCCTTTATAACATGCATAACTGTGTCTCTAGTTCTTTCTGTCATGCCCCTTTATAACATGCATAACTGTGTCTTTAGTTCTTTCTGTCATGCCCCTTTATAACATGCATAAATGTGTCTCTAGTTCTTTCTGTCATGCCCCTTTATAACATGCATAACTGTGTCTCTAGTTCTTTCTGTCATGCCCCTTTATAACATGTATAACTGTGTCTCTAGTTCTTTCTGTCATGCCCCTTTATAACATGCATAAATGTGTCTCTAGTTCTTTCTGTCATGCCCCTTTATAACATGTATAACTGTGTCTCTAGTTCTTTCTGTCATGCCCCTTTATAACATGTATAACTGTGTCTCTAGTTCTTTCTGTCATGCCCCTTTATAACATGTATAACTGTGTCTCTAGTTCTTTCTGTCATGCCCCTTAATAACATGCATAACTGTGTCTCTTGTTCTTTATGTCATGCCCCTTTATAACATGTATAACTGTGTCTCTAGTTCTTTCTGTCATGTCCCTTTATAACATGTATAACTGTGTCTCTAGTTCTTTCTGTCATGCCCCTTTATAACATGCATAACTGTGTCTTTAGTTCTTTCTGTCATGCCCCTTTATAACATGTATAACTGTGTCTCTAGTTCTTTCTGTCATGCCCCTTTATAACATGCATAACTGTGTCTCTAGTTCTTTCTGTCATGCCCCTTTATAACATGCATAACTGTGTCTCTAGTTCTTTCTGTCATGCCCCTTTATAACATGCATAACTGTGTCGCTAGTTCTTTCTGTCATGCCCCTTTATAACATGCATAAATGTGTCTCTAGTTCTTTCTGTCATGCCCCTTTATAACATGTATAACTGTGTCTCTAGTTCTTTCTGTCATGCCCCTTTATAACATGCATAACTGTGTCTCTAGTTCTTTCTGTCATGCCCCTTTATAACATGCATAAATGTGTCTCTAGTTCTTTCTGTCATGCCCCTTTATAACATGTATAACTGTGTCTCTAGTTCTTTCTGTCATGCCCCTTTATAACATGTATAACTGTGTCTCTAGTTCTTTCTGTCATGCCCCTTTATAACATGCATAAATGTGTCTCTAGTTCTTTCTGTCATGCCCCTTTATAACATGTATAACTGTGTCTCTAGTTCTTTCTGTCATGCCCCTTTATAACATGTATAACTGTGTCTCTAGTTCTTTCTGTCATGCCCCTTTATAACATGTATAACTGTGTCTCTAGTTCTTTCTGTCATGCCCCTTAATAACATGCATAACTGTTTCTCTAGTTCTTTATGTCATGCCCCTTAATAACATTCATAACTGTGTCTCTAGTTCTTTCTGTCATGCCCCTTTATAACATGTATAACTGTGTCTCTAGTTCTTTCTGTCATGCCCCTTAATAACATGCATAACTGTGTCTCTAGTTCTTTATGTCATGCCCCTTAATAACATTCATAACTGTGTCTCTAGTTCTTTCTGTCATGCCCCTTTATAACATGCATAACTGTGTCTCTAGTTCTTTCTTTTACATATGTTGGTAGGATTTGTGCTGTTCATCATTTTAGTTTTTTGTCGCATGTTTTTTCTTTGTTTATCTTCGTTTTGTGCCCAATACTACCCGTGTGTCTCTAGATTGTCCATTCTTGATCGCCTTTTCGCTTTAACAACATACACTAGTAGTTGTTATTATATTCAGTATTAAAACATTTTACTGATCTTCCACAAACCATATCTTTTCATTCAGTCTTGTATTTTAGCACACATATATCTTAACATATATATTTATATATCATATGTCTACATCTGAAAACTTCCAAAATTCTAACAGTCTACAACAATTGTCTTTCGTAAATCACAGCTTCGGTTTATTTTGTTTAGAGGAGCACTGCAACTTCATGTCCCGATTTAAGTTCAAATTCTGTTATATAAGTGACTTTATCACGCATCTTAAACGTCTTCCTGATGTATCGTCTAACTTTTTTAATCTTACACGCATATATAAGTGGATTAGCTATACAGTTAAAGTATATAACAGATGATATATAAGTAAGTATGGTTCCCTTCTGTCCAAGTGATAGATGACTGAGGTGATCCGTTGAGGCCAGAAGAACATAGATTCCTGAAATAAATGTGAAAAATATTATTATATAAATAGTATATACAGAAAATAAACAAGTAGTGCAGTATTCAGATACAAACACTACACAAACATTCATATTAAACAACAAACAGCTAAAACACATTTAATACACGTTAAGTATTAAAGGGGAGGCAATTAATCAAACGTTTCTTTAGACATGAATGGACATCAAGACACATAATAAGATACATATTGCACCAACGGACAATATACTAATAAATCATAACACTGGAATTAGATTCCGGGAACAGATCCTGGCTAATACATGGCAGCTGTCGTGAATGCATAATGAACAAAATCAAATTAGAAGATATCTTTATATGGAGACAAAGATTCAATATTTATATTTAGCTGATACATTGAGATATTATAGACATAAACGAATTTATAGTGGTTATAATGGAAGCATCGATATCAGCTTAGAGTTCTTATAAGCTTAATATGATTGACTAATACTACACAAAATACACAGAACATTTATCAATAATTTATACATTCTGAAAATATTAATTCGTACTGTTAGAGAAAGCTTAATAAAATTAACCACAATATAAACAAATATCAACTTGCGAGAGTGACGAAGTGGACAAAGGTTAGTTCCTTGAATGTCACACGTGTAAACTAATGGACCTACTCTAAATCATTGCATGTCAAAAACTCCAGTTTGAATTTATAGACCTGATCTAGTTCCTTGCATGCCAAATACATGTACGCAAGTATGAGATACTTAAACAAGTCTAGTTCTTTAGATGTCAAGGTTGAAATAATGCACCAAGTACAATTCTTAATTTTTGCATATCAATCACACGAGGATAAAGTCAAACATGCAAGGTGGACGATAAAATAGAAAATGTGAAAAAGCCTATATCCTACCTGAAGGAAGCCATGATACGATATTAATTCCTACTATAATCATGGCCGTCTTTGTAGGTTTCCACCACATATACTTATGTGGCTTATGTATCTGATGGTTATCTTGACGTGTTATTCTAATGTTCTGTTGGAAAGCTATAAATAGAATGTGACAGTACATACACACCATCAAAAATAATGCTGTGTACATTATACCACAGTAAATAAGGAGGAAATCTTTAGTGAACACTCCAAAATATCCGCAAAATTCTTCTGATGTATCCTGGTTCCACCCAAACATGGGCGTCTGGCAAAAAGCTATGCTAATAATCCATGTGCTTATTATAAAGGCTTTAACTCTTCTTGGTGTCAGCATACTGCCATATCTGTATGGTAACATTATCTTTGTATATCGTTCTGTAGTCAGCGCCAATATGATTATGGATGTGTTCATAAATACACCATTGACCATGCCAAACCGGAAGGCACACTCGTGAAATATTTTGTAGTGAATTAAATTATATATCACGTTATAGAATAAAAGAATTCCACTCAAAAAGTCAGATAGAGCTAGATGACTGATAAAAATACATGAAATGTCCTCTCTGAAATCTCGACCGAACAGGATATAAATAATAATACCGTTTAGAATAACTGTCGCTATGGAAATAAAAAATATTAAAATGTTGATGCCAAGAAAAAAGAGAGTAATTCCATATCCATTTAAGCCATAATACAGTATATATGTGATAGTGCTATTTGTGGCCATGTTTCGATAATAAAGTGTTTCTGTAGAAACTACTACTATTGTCAATGTTACTAATTAATTATAGACGTAGACGGTGTGTTAACAGAAACAATATTAATCACTTCTGTTCCTTGTGTAATCACTTATTTTATCTTTAAACAGTAACCAATGACAACCTATATCGGAAACTGTCTTTCTACCACTGATAATATCCTGTTCAAATCATTGTTTCAATAATCCATGTACTGTAATTAATATAAATATTGCTCTAGTTTGTACCAGACATTTACATAAATATAAGACAGCAATATTTCACATTGTCTCGGAGAAGATGTCTTAAAATTGTATGACTTATATATTATACTTATGTCTCTTTATAGGACAATATAGTTGCTTATCTTTATTTTTCTTTGATCAGGCGAGTAAAAACTCATATAATGTAAGCATTACATTTGCTATGCATATACAGTATACAAATACATGTTTGCTTTATTCGTTAAGTATACGTATAAACGAATACCCTTTTAAGCACCCCCCCCCCCCCCCCCCCCCCCAACCAAGTCTGTTGATCTAGAAAAGAGCGAACATCTCGTTGAATGCAACTTGTTCTCGCCATGAATTTCTTGAGAAGTTGCCTATTTGGCGTCACTCACTCACTCACTCACTCACTCACTCACCCACCCACCCATTTTCATTGGATAGGATAATACAAAAAAAAAAACTCTATCTTGAAAATAATAAAGAGGGACCGGGTGGCTCAAAGAGTTAGGTAGTTGGATTACCTAACATCTCATGAAAGCCTATCACCAACACGGCGTGGGTTCGCGCACAACTTTGTAAATTACAATAAAAGGTGCAGTCGATTCGCAGCCGCAAGTGATAAAGTTTACCAGTTGCTTGATGGTCGGTGGTTCTCTCCGGGTACTCCGGCCTCTTCCACCACTAAAACTGGTCGCCATGATATAGCTGAAATATTTCTGAAAGTGGCGTTAAACACAATAAAACAAACAAACAAACAATGAAAATAATAATAATAATAACTAATGCTTTATTAAATACATAAACAATAAACGTACATTGTCGGAAAACATAAACTTTATTTGTACGAGCTTTAGAAACAGATAGAAAAGCGAGTCTTTGGTGAGCATTTCTAACATGTGTCGCAGCGAGTACAAATTAATTGTTTATTTAACCACAATGTACGTATATTGTGTTTATCCTGCAATATCAAAAAGTCCAAAACAAACTGCCAAGTTGCCTGAAAATAGCGGAAACAAGAGTCGTTCTAATCGTTTTCAATGGAATCATCTGTAACGTCAGCGTTTAATCTGTTACAGTTTCTTTCTGTCGCTCTACATGAATCAGGTACCAGAAATGCTTTATTACGTCCATGACTAAATAACACTGATGTTTATTTGACCCCTTTATTAGTACTCAAAATCACACAACTACAGGATAAAAGTGGCAATAAGTCATGAGAATAATTAATAACAGAGTTTATGATTTATATAAATAGTTTATTGGCAGCGTTTCTATATATACACAAAGAAAAAAGTTAAGCACCCCCATGTTTTTTTTCAAATGACAAATGAGACGACAAGTATCACGAGATTACTGACCAGATAATCTCAAGAGCGCAATGGTGACCTGTTAGAACATTACATTGGCTGTAAGAAACCACAATTAAAATGTTAATTTAATGAATATTTAATCACAATATCACAAGACCAGTTTTTGCAGTAAAACATGTCCAAAGTATTGACCTGCACAGTTCAAAAAGCACGATAAGATTGTCATTTCACTTTCAAAATGTCACTTTTGAATCACTTGACATCTATTGTTCAAAGTGCAGTACCGGGTGTAACCTCCACGTGCTTGGATGATGGCCTCAACCCTGCGTCTCAGCCCTCCAGTTAGACGTCGGATGTCCTGTTGTGATAGCTGCTGCCATTCCCGATGCAATACTGCTTCCAACTGACGAATGTTTTGCACAGGAGGTTCCCGAGCCTGTATACGACGGCCTAACATATCCCACATATGCTCTATGGGATTCAAATCCGGGCTCATGGCTGGCCAAGGAACAGAAGTCACGGTTTCGCTTTTGAGATAGGCGGTTACTGCTCTTGAACGATGAGGCCTGTCGTTGTCATCCATATACACAGGCCTTGTAGCTAGTGGGTGGTTGTCGAAATGGGGGACAACAACTGGTTACAAGACGTCTCTGATGTACTGATCATCAAGTTAGGTTGCCTTGTATGGTGACTAAATCCAGCTTACAGTCATGGGAGATACACACCCAAACCATTACTGAGCCTCCACCGTCAGGGACAGTTGGCTGGATGTTTCTTGGGGCATAGGCTGTATTTTTGTGTCTTCAAACCCTCACCCGGCCGTCGGTTACATGAAGCAGAAACCGGCTCTCATCTGATTAATGAATCTTGCGCCATGTTCTTAAATTCCAACCACGTCGTGCTAAACACCATGCCAAACGTGATGGTCGATGTCGGTCTACCAACAGTGGACGCTTAATTACTCTCCTTGACTTAAGTCCTGCAGATTTCAGACGGTTTCTAATTGTTCTTGTTGACAGACGTCTATTGGGCAGACAGTGTTGTTTGAGTACGGGACTGGTTGCGAATGGCATCCGTCTAACCAAACGCTGCAATGCCCTGTCGTCACGATCAGATGCTACCCGTGGTCTGCCGGATCTTGGCAAGTCTTTCACATTGTTGGTTTGTGTGTGTTTTCTCACCATTCGGCTGACTACAGCATAGTGGTAGCCCATCTGACGTCCAGTAGCTTTGAAGGACATCCCTGTTGTATGCATGCCGATTATTTGCCATCTTTGTGCTTCTGATATTCGCCTTCGTACCATGCTTACTGAGAATGAATATTTTTTTTAAAACACGGGGCTTAAATACCCAAATTCGAAGCGTGATCATACTGAATTTTAAGTAATGCGTGAGAGGCATGGTTCACGTGCATGACTAGTCGATATTAGACATAATAGTCACACCTGTGTGAGCACATCTTTTTAATGGAACATTGTTCTTGCTATAATCAATATAAATATTAGAATCTAAACTTAGTGTAACTTATTATGTTTTAATATATCAGTTGGTGCTTAACTTTATTCCTTGTGTATATGAATCTGTAATTATCTCTAAGATCAGCAAGTACGAGTTAGGTTGTTTCCGTCTGTAACCGAGCTTTTTTTTAATTAGCAGGGAATAATTTCCGATGAAGTCAAGATTTAGGATGTTATTTGTTCCAGAAAAAAAACAAGAAAAATCTGTTTCTTGACGAGATATTTACACGGCTGGTAATCGGCACAAGCAGAACTGCAAAGAAATTCGTGGGGATAACTTCCGGTTTTGGTGGAGGAGAGTTCACGAAGATGCTTCGCAAGGTATGTACATGTCACAAATTGAAATTTTCTTTTCTACTGCTCGAATATTGCAAAGTCAGAGAATGCTATGCTGTGGCGAATGCATTCACGATTAGAAACATGTATAGTTTATTCTTGTATATGAAGTGTAACTCTCGTAAAATCAATCGTCCCACGAAAAACATGACGAAAATTGTGACACTCTTACATTTCTAAGTTGTTCTTGACACAGATGCAAGTTAAATTTTCATTATTTTTTCATCATGGGAGTCTAAATGTAATCGGGGATAAATTCCGATTCGTCAGAAGCAAATTGAAGTCTAGATAAATCTACAAACTGTCAATTTTCTCGTTTCCTGCTTGAGGAGATCGGTTCTGATAGAGCACATTGCGAATGCATGAGGAGATTTGCTAGTTTTGGTAAGACACATGTAATCCACTGTATAATCACAAATTTTGCATGTCTATCTGGTAATAAATTCACGAACTGATGCCTTTCTTCCCGTCGGGTTTTTAAAAGTATAAAAGTAATATTTCATTGTTCATGTGCTGTCCACCTAGAAAGAAACATTTCATTTAAGGAAACAATTCATAATTGTAACTACGGTTTCCCATGATTTAACTTGTCATTATTGATCATTTGTTGTTTGTGACAACTTCCATTGTGTATTGGATACACAAGATTAACTTCCCTTACATTGGAAAAAATTGAAAATGCACTGTAAGATAATTTTATAATCAAGAATAATTAAACTTAATGTGAATCATATTTTTATAATTTCTAATACAAATGATACACTCTAAATTAGATATCATACAGTTGAGAATAATATTAATTTGTGGTTTGTTTTTCTATTATGTAGTGTGTTATGTGTACACACTTGTAAATAAAAAAAAATATCTGTTAGTAGTGGTTACAAGATGTAAAGCGCTTTACCGATTTTAAGGATATGTCCACAGTTTAATTGACATCTTGTGTTTAATTTATTCATGACTACTAGCACTAAGTGAATGTTTACTTACGTTAGACCTATGTATGTGCTGAAATCATGTAATATTATAACTTGTGTAGATCTGCGGTGAAGTTTCCGTCATCTTTAGTAAAAAGGTTGCGCCGAATAGATGTAGAAACCCGTTTGAAAGGATATAAATATTTTGAAATTGAAAGAGACTTTTTTAATAAACTTGATGTCCTGATTGATGGGGATTTTAAATTTGGTGTACTGCTACTTGCTTTTGTTCGTTTCCTAGGCTGTGATACAGACAATCTATATCGAAATGGTTTTTTGTAAAGAGTCAATGTCAGTCCCCTTTTCCTCTTTCCCTTGAATCCTGGCATCTCCTGAAAGTGGACAGAGAATAGTTTATTTTGATTAGAGTATTTATCAGTTTTGTGTTTAAAAGTGTCAATTTATCAATTTTGCAGAAAACAATTAACAAAACTAGCAAATCTCCTCATGCATTCGCAATGTGCTCTATCAGAACCGATCTCCTCAAGCAGGAAAACGAGAAAATTGACAGTTTGTAAATTTATCTAGATTTCAATTTACTTCTGACGAATCGGAATTTATCCCCGATTACATTTAGACTCCCATGATGAAAAAATATTGAAAATTTAACTTACATCTTTGTCAAGAACAACTTAGAAATGTAAGAGTCTCACAATTTTCGTCATGTTTTTCGTGGGACGATTTATTTTGCGAGAGTTGCACTTCATATACAAGAATAAACTATACATGTTTCTAATCGTGAATGCATTCGCCACAGCATAGCATTCTCTGATTTTGCAATATTCGAGCAGTAAAAAAGAAAATTTCAATCTTTGACATGTACATACCTTGCGAAGCGAATTTCTTTGCAGAACCAACTGTTCTGCTTGTGCCGATTACCAGCCGTGTTTAGTCAGACGTTTAAACCTATATCCGGAATAAGTAGGTTGCGTTAATGTTTATTTGAGGTATATCGTGACTACCAAAGCCAATGGGGCGGAGTCTATTGTTCTATTGTACCTTTGTCATGTAGACACCAATACATTGAATGTCAAGACATACCAATCAACAGAATTGATGTACAGATGTAGCGTGTAGCTACTAAGCGAAGGCAGTAATTCGTATTTATCAACTTTTTCAACATTGACTTTGAGCGTGCATGATGAAGATTAATCCAGAAACGCGTCGTGCGCATTAAATTTGATATCTACACTTTTATTCTGCCATATCATGACGGGGTAAGAAAGCTAATGCAGTTTTAGCGAACTGAGAGGCGAATCCTTTCCCCCGATCGTGAGTAGGTGTCTTGATACCTTTACACATTCTCGATATAATGATCAGAGCCTTACTTCTATTGATAGAATCTGTAATTCAACCGATTTTGCAAATAATGATTTCACGACGGGCGCCATTAATGCAGTAAAAGATTACCCGTCTGTCAAAATACCTGATTTCAATCTCATATTTTGTTCTTCTTATGTCTTATTTACTGTCTAAATTTCTTTCCTCTTTATCTTCAATGATAAATTGAGTGTTCCTGGCTGTCAATGTCTTCCGTAGCATATTTACGTTGTATTTGATTGTTGTCCCTTTCTGTTGTATTACTTAATCTTTAATCTGTAGGTGATAATGATTGAAATTCATTTGATTGGTCAGTATTATTAGACCTGGACGACAATGTACTTTGTGGTAACAATAATTCCAAAATCCAATCAAAAAAATGTAGCAAAAGACAAAATTGATACTTCTAACATGACATCGCTCTGGTTTCTGTTGATACTTCTAACATGACCGCTCTGGTTTCTGTTGATATTTCTAACATGACCGCTCTGGTTTCTGTTGATACTTCTAACATGACCGCTCTGGTTTCTGTTGATACTTCTAACATGACCGCTCTGGTTTCTGGCTTGGCACATCTATTTCAATAACAATGAACAGGTTTAGAATAGCTTATGGGTCCAACCCCCCTCCCCCTCCCCCTCTTAGATAAATGATATGGTAATGCTAGTGTTTTCCACAAACATCTCCCTTGGGGACAATAATAAAACTTATTAAAAAGTTGTAACAGTTAATGGAGACAACAGTGGCAATGTTAAAGGTTTTCTGAGTTGAGCTCATTAACATACATAACACTTTGGTTAATACTCTCTTTTAAGGGGGTAATTAAATATCTAGAATACCTGCACACCAAAGACTTTTTTTTTAAACATCTAGCTTGTTTTGCTTTACGTAAATCCCAAATATCATTGTCATTGTAAATGATAATACTAGTTGTCTAATATTGATTATAGTGAGACAAAGAAACAATTATCAACAATCACTTGTGTGGTAAGAAGTGTTTTCTTCTTTTCTTCAATTCAATTCTCCTGATGAACAAATATCTACATTTTAAGTGTGCAGGATACCTCGTTTATGTCCCGGGTGATTACACAATAATAAAATTGCGTTCTGATATTAAATATGTAAACAAATCGGCTTACTAGTTTGATCCGCATGCATGTAAAAATAAATCTTAAGAATCACTGTGCAATTTAAATGTGAAAATTGAACGAAATGTCGAGCGTACACATGCCAAAAATACTTTCTAATTGGCTGTTTTGCTTAGACAGCAAGATTATCCGTCCAAAAAACAGTGGCATTGTTTGGGAATCGCTAGTTGTCAACAAAATTTACATTTCTCAATATTGTCATTTTTAACCTATAAGAAAATATCGTTGCATGGGTAGATTGTTTTTTCATCCTTGTAAATTGTAGATAAATATTAGAGTTATCTCTCTTTTGTTTGCGATATTGTCTGCTCTTTGTTAATGTGTTACTTGTCGAGTACTACTACCTTTTTCTTTGGCACGTACCGTCGGTATTCATGTTAAACATGTTAGTATATTACATCATTTAAGTCTTAAGTTCATCCTAACCCCATAACACATGTACAAGCACACAAAACACATCTTTACTCCACGATAACGCCTGATTCTTCAAAATATCAGTCACAGTTAAAATTAGAGCAGTGAAAAAAAAAACAATGTTCGACTTGACAACGGACTTTATAGTGGAAGATATAATATACAATTATTGGATATTAATCCACAAGCGAAATTTCTTTTAAGACAAGGATGTAGTGTTGATAGTATTCACCGAGCAGGGAGGTCAAGAAGGGGCATTGCTGTTTTTTGGTAAAAGAAGGAACAGTAACTATAAATAGAAAATGGATGTCCTTTCATTGATATAACAACATAATTGTGAAAAAGAAAATCATCATCTTCAATATGAATTGGTTCAAAAGAAGAAGGTGATGCTTGATCCAAACTCCATTTTCTGCAAGAAAGTTATGTTTTAAACAAGATTCAAATAATGTAAAGGTAATATTATTAATATTAATATTAGTATTAATATATGGTAAACAGTGGTTTGGAAACTAAATTACTAGCCGCGATTCATCGAAATGAATCGACACAATCCTTGACCCTCACTAAAATTATCACATGACTCATTTCAGTTGTCAACAATGGTCGGAAGCTCAATGTTAAACGTCCTTAGACAAACAACAAAAGGTTATACGATTAACATAATATGATGGACGAGGAACAATGATACCATTTACCTTGAGATGCATAATCATATACGATTATAAATATTTTAGCAACGTGGTTTAGTATTTACTTAAAAAATACCACCATTGTTCAGAATATTAAACCTGACAAAATACTCAGTTTGATATAAATTAAGAATGTACTAAACTACGAAATCGAAACGCAACGAATGAAACGAAACGAAACGAAATATTACGTAACGAAATATACTAAAATGCGAAACGAAACGCAACGAAGCAAAATATGCTAAAATGCGAAGCGCAACGAAATATACTTAAATGCAAAACGAAACGAAAATATACTAAATTCCAATAAGAACAACATGAATGGATGGAGAAGTGATGAAAAAGTCTAAGCAGAATTTAATACTGATATGCATGTATAAGAAGATTTATGAACCATTCTTCAAGACACAAATTGAATGTATAAGATTTATGAACCATTCGTCAAAACAAACAAAATAAACATTTATCAACGACAATTATGTCAGGTAGAATCCTCTTTTCTATAAGGAGCACCCTCAATAAATGAGGTAAGAAGGATATCCAGGAATTCCTGTCAGGGTTTCTGTAGTATCTCCAGAGTCGGACCTCAGGGCCTATGCGTCTGGTCTAACAGCTTAAAAGGGGGTGCAGGAAATACTTACATGCCACTCCATGATCATTTCTACAGTGATGTGAACATTATTTACAGTGTAGTGCAAACGGGGGAAAGAACCACGGACCGGGGGACAAATTCAGCCCCAAACATTAAAAGGCTCTGTAACGGGGAATACCGACCTGGACAACTATACATACTATCTAGTCGAGTAGCCCCAGATACCACTGATGCCGATGTACATGCACTATGTACAAAACCGGCTGTATAAAAGATGAAGGAAAGCGGAAAATCCTCAAGAAACCATCGAACTGTCAGAGGAACAACCGAAACCTGCAGACATCAAGTAAATGAGAAGTCTCTTTGACTTCCACAGCGTTCAATGAAAGTCAAATGACAGCCCCACGTTTTCCAGGGCCTGGGTGGCTCAATGAGTTGGGTAGTTGGATTTTCTAACAACTCATACAAGCCTATCACCAATACGGCGTGGGTTCGCGCCCGGCGTTGTAAATTACAAAAAGGGTGCACTCGACTCGCAGTCGCATGTGATCAAGTTTACCAGTTGCTTGCCCATGGTCGGTGGGTTCTCTCCGGGTACTCTCGCTTCTTCCACCACTAAAACTGGTCGCCATGATATAGCTGAATATTGATGAAAGTGGCGTTAAACACCAAAAATCTAAATCAATCAATCAAATCAATACGATGTACCTTTTATGAAATCAGCATTGAATTTTACAGTACTAGCACAGAAGCTCCTTTCGAAAAAAAACCTATTATTATTAATAACTATTTGTATTATTATGACATTGCACTTCGTGGTTTGATAAATTCACCATGAAATGTATGCCCGCTTTATTTTGGACAGGGGCCACATAGACAATACCCATGTTTGTGGAAACCCCATTATTTGCTTGCATGTGAAGCGACAGGGTTTTCATCATAATAAATGATCCTCAGTGTCTTCAGATATTTAATTTCTTTTGACGCCAGATAATGTATATAGTACTTGAAACATGTTCGCTGCTCCGTTAATTACGGGTATTATGATGGAACCGTAACCGATGCCTATCAGAGAATTTCAAAGGCAGAGTATTGTCACTGTAACTATTAGCTGCTAGATTACATTGAATTCTGAGTTTTTAATTAATAATGAGAACTGCTTTGCTTCTGATGAATGATAATAATAGGGAAAACTTCATCGCGTTTCGCTAAATTCCGTTTCGTTCTATTGCATTTCGCACTTTAGTATAATTCGTTTCGTTTCGTTGTATTCATTTCATTTCGTTTCGCATTATAGTAAATTTCGTTTCGTTGCGTTGCGCTTCGTTTCGCCTTTTAGTATATTTCGTTGCGTTTCTAAAAAAATATTCTGATTCCCAATGTTGCTGAAACAAATATTCTGATTTTGATGGAGGAAAAAAAAAATAATCTGATTCACAGTTTTTGTTATATAACCTAATGTTGAATTCTGGAGAAAAAAAAAATCGCGCTTTGTGCGACAAAAAAAAATAAATATTCTAACTCTCGCGTTGTCCGAAAAATATTTTTGAACGAAACAAAAAACCATAACCCCCCTGCAAGATAAATGGTCGGTCCCTAATGTAAATTGTTGTCCATGTCCCATGGAGGTAATAAAGAGATCAAAGGACAATACTTGTTTATTTCTTATCTACCTGCTATCAACACTTACTTCACATCATTCTTTTATATCACAACATTTAGGAGACACCAACATCTTACATAGAAATTGACATCTAAAATCAGTATCAAGCATCGTAAAGTACAGTCATCACAATTACACCATGTAAACAGAAACGTATAAAGAAGAATATGACCTCCAATGTTAAATTGGTTAATGAATTTAGTTTTTAATAGATCATGCCCTTTTCTTCCTCATTTAGGTTTCATGTTCTTGCTATATAAATTTATGAGCATAGTCATTGACCATTGATTTTAAATAAAGGAATTATTTTATATTATTTGCTATGATAGAACCCGGTAGTTTTTATTTAGTTATTTGAGTAGAACACAAAATAAATATGATATAGACATGACAAAACTGTTTTACAAATGCATTCTTATGGGGTTTATATATCAGAAAGACGCCTTTTATGACATTAAAATTGACGGAAAATGGGATCCTTTATTCATTAATCAGCTGTAAATCATTGCATTCTGAATCATATTTTATGTAATGTAAAGTCTGATGCTTTAAATAGTGCTGATCTACTGAAGTGTAAGATAAATTTGCATACCTGTCAGGTAATGTGACATTAATATGAGTATTATTTTAGTGCTAGGGTTATGGTGTTTAACGCCCATTTCAACAATATTTCAGTTATATCGTGGCGGTCAGTTTCATTGGTGGAGGAAATCGGAGGACCCGGAGAAAATCACCGACCTGTCGAAAGTCACTGACAAACTGTATCACATAAACCCTCGCCCTGATCGAGATTGGAATTCACAACATCTGTGGTGATACATACTGATTAGATAGGGAGTTATAAATCCAACTACCATAAGATCACAGACACACGATGGCACCTACAATTTATGCAATATAAAGAATGATTTCATAAACAGTACTGTCCTACTGAAATGTAAAGTAAATGTTCATACCTTTCATGTAATATCACATTAATATGAGTATTATTTTAGAAGTCATGTGTAAAATTCATATCATATAGAAGATCAATGGTTTAACTAAAACTTATCTAACTTGAAACGATTAAAGATCAAATCTACCCAGGTGCTTTAATTACGGAAATACCTGTTATGATTGAAATTGATATTGGAAGTTTTATTCAATTAATTTCATATTAAGAGAATGCATATGAAGAATAAAGACCACATGAACATATGATCTTATTGTAAGTTAACACTACAGGTAGTACTGCATTAAATAACATACCAATAGAAACAGATTATAGTGTCAGCATGAACGACTGTACACCTTTTAAAACAATATTATAATAACATTAAAATATTATTAGAAACCAATCAGTTTCTATCTATTACCGGAAATTAATTACAGAATCAGTCAAATACATGTTCTTTATTTCAGCTCTACTGGTGTCTGTGTCATTTATATTTTGAAATTTATTTAGCATTGATTCTGCAAAGAGGAAGAACAGACATTACAATGACAAAAAGAATTTTTTTTACTAACGATGATTGACAATACACGACACTCTAAGCACATCATTGGGCAACACGAACACCACTAATACCAGTAGAGCAGTCGGCTTCTCCGGAAGGGTTGGTAGTTCCTGCTCCACTAGTGGCATCTGTCGTGCTACTACTATTAAAAGTTTTGAATTATATCTTGGATATATCTTGCAGAAAACTAAAGATTAAACAACAAAGGTAAGGCAAGTGAATATTCGTAGTTGATAGAATACAAGTTAAGAATATAGAGTATGTGGGTTGTTGACCGTTACTCATAGAATCAAATTGATACCTCTATTATGCTCCATATCAGTTGGTTACCTCTCCCTAAATCATTATACTTATCATTAGAGTTTATAATATTTATTTAGATAATTTCATATAGTTTAGAAGATTGTCATTGTCGGTTTCAAAAGCTCATTAGAGCTTGCGTTTGTATATGTTTATCATGCACCGAATTTAAATAAAGCTTTTTGTATTTGTATTTGTAAGATTTGCATATTTTGCCATTATTGGGTACTTATTTTTTTGTATACATGTGTTGAAATAGCATGTTTCAACATAGAAATGATAAATGACAAATCTGCGATAAGCACGCAACTGTAAGGAGTCAAGGACGGGTTGACTTGGAGATAATGTTTCAGAGTTGCCTTATGTTTACCCAGGGTTGACTTGGAGATAATGTGTCAGAGTTGCCTTATGTTTACCCAGGGTTGACTTGGAGATAATGTGTCAGAGTTGCCTTATGTTTACCCAGGGTTGACTTGGAGATAATGTGTCAGAGTAGCCTTATGTTTACCCAGAGTTGACTTGGAGATAATGTGTCAGAGTAGCCTTATGTTTACCCAGAGTTGACTTGGAGATAATGTGTCGGAGTAGCCTTATGTTTACCCAGGATTGACTTGGAGATAATGTGTCGGAGTAGCCTTATGTTTACCCAAGGTTGACTTGGAGATAATGTGTCAGAGTAGCCTTATGTTTACCCAGAGTTGACTTGGAGATAATGTGTCGGAGTAGCCTTATGTTTACCCAGGGTTGACTTGGAGATAATGTGTCGGAGTAGCCTTATGTTTACCCAAGGTTGACTTGGAGATAATGTGTCAGAGTAGCCTTATGTTTACCCAGAGTTGACTTGGAGATAATGTGTCAGAGTTGCCTTATGCTTACCCAGGGTTGACTTGGAGATAATGTGTCAGAGTTGCCTTATGTTTACCCAGGGTTGACTTGGAGATAATGTGTCAGAGTAGCCTTATGCTTACCCAGAGTTGACTTGGAGATAATATGTCGGAGTAGCCTTATGTTTACCCAGGGTTGACTTGGAGATAATGTGTCAGAGTTGCCTTATGTTTACCCAGGGTTGACTTGGAGATAATGTGTCAGAGTAGCCTTACGCTTACCCAGAGTTGACTTGGAGATAATGTGTCAGAGTTGCCTTATGTTTACCCAGAGTTGACTTGGAGATAATGTGTCGGAGTAGCCTTATGTTTACCCAGGGTTGACTTGGAGATAATGTGTCGGAGTAGCCTTATGTTTACCCAGAGTTGACTTGGAAATAATGTGTCGGAGTAGCCTTATGTTTACCCAGGGTTGACTTGGAGATAATGTGTCGGAGTAGCCTTATGTTTACCCAAGGTTGACTTGGAGATAATGTGTCAGAGTAGCCTTATGTTTACCCAGAGTTGACTTGGAGATAATGTGTCAGAGTTGCCTTATGTTTACCCAGGGTTGACTTGGAGATAATGTGTCAGAGTTGCTTTATGTTTACCCAGGGTTGACTTGGAGATAATGTGTCGGAGTAGCCTTATGTTTACCCAGGGTTGACTTGGAGATAATGTGTCAGAGTAGCCTTATGTTTACCCATGTGTTGTTTCAGTGAGCTAGCACTATAATGATTCATATAAGCATGTTGGTCTAGTACAAAGAGGACATCATCATCATTTCATTTAAAGTAACTTGTTCTCACAATGATATAGCTCTATATTCCTCATTTGACTTAAAACAACAATCACTCACTGGGTCTTTTGCCCTTAGTATTTTGTCTCTACTACCATTTATGATTTCTGATTAAATATATTGCTCCTTTGGCATCTTCAAACTTTTCTTTTATGCTTAATTGCAGTTGTGTAAGTAATAATAACTATTGCTATGTAATTATGAGTCATCATATCAGGAGCACAATTTGTTCTCTTTGCGGATGTCAACAATTTGACGATATAGATGATTATAGAGAAATTACGTAAATAGTGTGTGGTAAAATGTTTATGGCAAAAACATATAACCACTATTTTTATCAGTTTTTATCATCACTTAAAGAGGGTTTACATTCATTGCATAATAGTATGAATTTGATTAAAAAAGAAAAAGTGTGTAGAAGAGTGATGTACAAGGTATAACAATAATTACTGTCGACGAAATAAAATTGAAAGATTAAAAAAAATACCAGAACGTCAACAACAATATTTGACACTACAAAAATAATATTTCTTTGTGTGAAAAAGGTTAATAACAAGTTGTTTGATAATAGTAAGGTCACTAGTAAGACGAAGAGAAATCTTAATCATCAAATGGTTTACCTAAATAGGTAGAATCTGATAATACTGTAATGTAGTATTAAAGGCTGAGTAAACAGCTTTGTTTAAATGTTTGGTCCTTTATATAAATATGCTTAACGTATACATGGCCGTAATGAACATATTGTTATTATTGATTATCAAGGCTGAATTTGTTGTTTGACCATAATTTGCTATCGAGTATAGTTTTACACGACCCCTAATTGAACCACAATTAATTGTTGAGAGAAACGTGAGTCGTCATTGGTTGTGGACAAAAAAAAGAAGCACCAATAGCTCTTGAACAGAAAATTGAACCCTCATTAGCTGTTAAAATGATAAAATGATAAAATGACAAATGTAACAGTTCCAAAATCCAAGCTAAGATCGTAGACACGGGCTAAATAGATACCATAACACATATTTATACTTGACAGCTCACTTTTCTGGCTTGAAATATGGACGGGTTAAAGAGGACGAGCTTTAGGGGTCCAAAAATGTGAATCATCATTAGCTATTGAGCAAGAAGAGTTTGAAGATACCAAAGGGGTAATCAGAATTCGTAAATCGAAGAGGGACAGACAGCACAATGGCCAAAAGGAAAAGAAAGAAAAATGTGAACCATCATTAGATGTTGAGAAAATGTGAACCATTATTAGTTGATGAGAAAATGTGAATCATCATTAGCTGTTGAGAAAATGTGAACCATTATTAGCTGTTGAGAATATGTGAACCATCATTAGTTGTTGAAAAAATGTGAACCATCATTAGTTGTTGAGAAAATGAGAACTATCATTAGCTGTTGCGAAAATGTGAACCATCATTAGCTGTTGAGAAAATGTGAACCATCATTAGTTGTTGAGAAGATGCGAACCATCATTAGCTGTTGAGAAAATGTGAACCATCATTAGTTGATGAGAAAATGTGAATCATCATTAGCTGTTGAGAAGATGCGAACCATCATATGCTGTTGAGAAAATGTGAACCATCATTAGCTGTTGAGAAAATGAGAACTATCATTAGCTGTTGAGAAAATGTGAACCATCATTAGCTGTTGAGAAAATGTGAACCATCATTAGCTGTTGAGAAAATGTGAATCATCATTAGCTGTTGAGAAAATGTGAACTATCATTAGCTCTTGAGAAATTTTGAACCATCCTTAGTTGTTGAGAAAATGTGAATCATCATTAGCTGTTGAGAACATGTGAGCCATTGTTAAGAAAAATGTGAACAATCATTAGTTTTTCAAAATAAATCGAGCCCTCATAAGATTTGCAATGTAGAACAAATCTAATAAAAAATATCATTTAACATTGATTAATATAAAACCTAGAGGTTGCCGTAAACCGGTAATGTGAAACATTAACATGGGCATGAACGACACACTAACAATACATATTTAATGAAGAATTGCACGATGTTGTTAATGAGACTGTTTAAGATTGACCTTCTGTATTTATTTTTTGCTAGGATGACTTTATAATGTTCGTGTATACACTCATTGTATAAAGATAAAATCGATACAGGTGTGAATGTTTTTATTTTCGTTTAAATAAGAAATTTAAATCATATTATAAATATTATCTTCACAAAGAAAATAATTTTAGAGACTCAAATTCTTCAAAGTAAGCATACACTACTTTCACAGTACCTTTTTGTTAGTTAGTGAAGGTTAAGATCTGAAACTAATCGCTTCAGAAATGGTCGAATGAGTTTTATAATAAACCAGTCTCTTCACATGAACCTAATTTAGAAAATATTTAATAATAGTCCAGTGACAAGTGAAGATACATGGTGTATGTAATTATTATAGACAATCGAGATACAAATAGTTTGATAATTTTGGAGATATATACAAAGACATTAATGTAGGATTGTTAAAATCATAAATATACAGTGTATTTGGGTAAGTATACAATACTTATATGGCTTTTTGTATATTCATATACACCCTACACATCTGTGTCAACCACTATGTCATTGTACTATGTATATATTGTATGAGTATGAGTTCATTCAATGGGAATGCTGCAAAATCTTAATTATATTTGTGTTATATATTGGCAAATATTTATTTAAAGGTAAGATGAGGTTTTTACCTTTCATTAAGGTGTTAAATATTAATATGTGAAGAGTTATAAGTGTTATTCGTCACGTCCACTAAATCTGGAGCTATATCGTGACTACCAGACAGAATGAGAGAGGAAACCTCGGACAGCTATAATGCATGAAAAGTGTTTTTTTTTCTAACCAAAAACCAAAATAATATACAGGTATTTCTCTTTTAACGATTTGTCAAGTATTAAAGTTTAACAATGAAACATTAAGATGTTGAAGAGTAACATAAGAAATTGAATTCCATGTAATTTCTGTTGTTTTATTTTTTCTAAGACATGAAAGTGAGCGGTCATGTATTTGTATGTTAAGGTATCCATTTCTGCCATTTTGGTATTGTGTTTTGGTATTGTATTTTGGTATTGTATTCTGGTATTGTATTTTGGTATTGTATTTTGGTATTGTAGTTTGGTATTGTGTTTTGGTATTGTATTTTGGTATTGTATTTTGGTATTGTAGTTTGGTATTGTGTTTTGGTATTGTATTTTGGTATTGTATTTTGGTATTGTATTCTGGTATTGTATTTTGGTCTTCTGGTATTGTATTCTGGTATTGTATTCTGGTATTGTAGTTTGGTATTGTGTTTTGGTATTGTGTTTTGGAATTGTATTTTGGTATTGTATTTTGGTATTGTATTTTGGTATTGTATTTTGGTAATGTATTTTGGTATTATATTTTGGTATTGTGTTTTGGTATTGTGTTTTGGTATTGTATTTTGGTATTGTATTTTGGTATTGTATTCTGGTATTGTATTCTGGTATTGTATTTTGGTATTGTATTTTGGTATTGTATTTTGGTATTATAGTTTGGTATTGTATTTTGGTATTGCATTCTGGTATTGTATTCTGGTATTGTATTTTGGTATTGTATTTTGTTATTGTATTCTGGTATTGTATTTTGGTATTGTATTCTGGTATTGTATTCTGGTATTGTATTTTGGTATTGTATTTTGGTATTGTATTTTGGTATTGTGTTTTGGTATTGTGTTTTGGTATTGTATTTTGGTATTGTATTCTGGTATTGTATTTTGGTCTTCTGGTATTGTATTCTGGTATTGTATTCTGGTATTGTATTTTGATATTACATTTTGGTATTGTGTTTTGGTATTGTATTTTGGTATTGTATTTTGGTATTGTGTTTTGGTATTGTATTTTGGTAATGTATTTTGGTATTGTGTTTTGGTATTGTGTTTTGGTATTGTATTTTGGTAATGTATTTTGGTATCGTGTTTTGGTATTGTATTTTGGTATTGTATTGTATTTTGGTATTGTATTTTGGTATTGTGTTTTGGTATTGTATTTTGGTAATGTATTTTGGTATTGTGTTTTGGTATTGTATTTTGATATTGTGTTTTCATATTGTATTTTGGTTTTGTGTTTTGGTATTGTGTTTTGGTATTGTATTTTGGTATTGTATTTTGGTATTATGTTTTGGTATTGTATTTTAGCATTGTATTTTAGTATTGTATGTTGGTATTGTATTTTGATATTGTGTTTTGGTATTGTATTTTGGTATTGTATTTTGGTATTGTATTTTGGTATTGTATTTTGGTATTGTATTTTGGTATTGTATTTTGGTATTGTAGTTTGGTATTGTGTTTTGGTATTGTATTTTGGTATTGTATTTTGGTATTGTATTCTGGTATTGTATTTTGGTCTTCTGGTATTGTATTCTGGTATTGTATTCTGGTATTGTAGTTTGGTATTGTGTTTTGGTATTGTGTTTTGGAATTGTATTTTGGTATTGTATTTTGGTATTGTATTTTGGTATTGTATTTTGGTAATGTATTTTGGTATTATATTTTGGTATTGTGTTTTGGTATTGTGTTTTGGTATTGTATTTTGGTATTGTATTTTGGTATTGTATTCTGGTATTGTATTCTGGTATTGTATTTTGGTATTGTATTTTGGTATTGTATTTTGGTATTATAGTTTGGTATTGTATTTTGGTATTGCATTCTGGTATTGTATTCTGGTATTGTATTTTGGTATTGTATTTTGTTATTGTATTCTGGTATTGTATATTGGTATTGTATTCTGGTATTGTATTCTGGTATTGTATTTTGGTATTGTATTTTGGTATTGTATTTTGGTATTGTGTTTTGGTATTGTGTTTTGGTATTGTATTTTGGTATTGTATTCTGGTATTGTATTTTGGTCTTCTGGTATTGTATTCTGGTATTGTATTCTGGTATTGTATTTTGATATTACATTTTGGTATTGTGTTTTGGTATTGTATTTTGGTATTGTATTTTGGTATTGTGTTTTGGTATTGTATTTTGGTAATGTATTTTGGTATTGTGTTTTGGTATTGTGTTTTGGTATTGTATTTTGGTAATGTATTTTGGTATCGTGTTTTGGTATTGTATTTTGGTATTGTATTGTATTTTGGTATTGTATTTTGGTATTGTGTTTTGGTATTGTATTTTGGTAATGTATTTTGGTATTGTGTTTTGGTATTGTATTTTGATATTGTGTTTTCATATTGTATTTTGGTTTTGTGTTTTGGTATTGTGTTTTGGTATTGTATTTTGGTATTGTATTTTGGTATTATGTTTTGGTATTGTATTTTAGCATTGTATTTTAGTATTGTATTTTGGTATTGTATTTTGATATTGTGTTTTGGTATTGTATTTTGGTATTGTATTTTGGTATTGTATTTTGGTATTGTATTTTGGTATTGTATTTTGGTATTGTATTTTGGTATTATGTTTTGGTATTATGTTTTGGTATTGTATTTTAGTATTGTATTTTAGTATTGTATTTTGGTATTGTATTTTGATATTGTGTTTTGGTATTGTATTTTGGTATTGTATTTTGGTATTGTATTCTGGTATTGTATTTTGGTATTGTATTTTGGTATTGTATTTTGATATTGTGTTTTGGTATTGTATTTTGGTATTGTGTTTTGGTATTGTATTTTGGTATTATGTTTTGGTATTGTATTTTGGTATTGTGTTTTGGTATTGTATTTTGGTATTGTATTTTGATATTGTGCTTTGGTATTGTATTTTGGTATTGTGTTTTGGTATTGTATTTTGGTATTGTATTTTGGTATTGTATTTTGGTATTGTATTTTGGTATTGTATTTTGGTATTGTATTTTAGTATTGTATTTTGGTATTGTATTTTGATATTGTGTTTTGGTATTGTATTTTGGTATTGTGTTTTGGTATTGCATTTTGGTAATGTGTTTTGGTATTGCATTTTGGTATTATGTTTTGGTATTGTATTTTGGTATTGTATTTTGGTAGTGTGTTTTGGTATTGTATTTTGGTATTGTATTTTGATATTGTGTTTTGGTATTGTATTTTGGTATTGTATTTTGGTATTGTGCTTTGGTATTGTATTTTGGTATTATGTTTTGGTATTGTATTTTGGTATTTTGCTTTGGTATTGTATTTTGGTATTGTATTTTGGTATTGTATTTTGGTATTGTATTTTAGTATTGTATTTTGGTATTGTATTTTGATATTGTGTTTTGGTATTGTATTTTGGTATTGTGTTTTGGTATTGTATTTTGGTATTGTATTTTGGTATTATGTTTTAGTATTGTATTTTGGTATTGTGTTTTGGTATTGTGTTTTGGTATTGTATTTTGGTATTGTATTTTAGTATTGTATTTTGGTATTGTATTTTTATATCGTGTTTGGTATTGTATTTTGGTATTGTGTTTTGGTATTGTATTTTGGCATTGTGTTTTGCTATTGTATTTTGGCATTGTATTTTGGTATTGTATTTTAGTATTGTATTTTGGTATTGTGTTTTCGTATTGTATTTTAGTATTGTATTTTGGTATTGTATTTTAGTATTGTATTTTGGTATTGTATTTTGGTATTGTATTTTAGTATTGTATTTTGGTATTGTGTTGTGGTATTGTATTTTGGTATTGTGTTTTGGTATTGTGTTTTGGTATTGTATTTTGGTATTGTATTTTGATATTGTGTTTTGATATTGTATTTTGGTATTGTATTTTGGTATTGTGTTTTGCTATTGTATTTTGGTATTGTATTTTGGTATTGTATTTTGGTATTATATTTTGGTACTGTATTTTGGTATTGTGTTTTGGTATTGTGTTTTGGTATTGTATTTTGGTATTGTATTTTTGGTATTGTGTTTTGGTATTGTATTTTGGTATTGTATTTTGGTATTGTATTTTGGTATTATATTTTGGTACTGTATTTTGGTATTGTGTTTTGGTATTGTGTTTTGGTATTGTATTTTGGTATTGTATTTTTGGTATTGTGTTTTGGTATTGTATTTTGGTATTGTGTTTTGGTATGGTATTTTGGTATTGTGTTTTGGTATTGTATTTTTGTATTGTGTTTTGGTATTGTATTTTTGTATTGTGTTTTGGTATTGTATTTTGGTATGGTATTTTGGTATTGTGTTTTGGTATTGTATTTTGGTATTATATTTTGGTATTATATTTTGGTATTGTATTTTGGTATTGTGTTTTGGTATTGTATTTTGGTATTATATTTTGGTATTGTATTTTGGTATTGTATTTTGGTATTGTATTTTGGTATTGTGTTTTGGTATGGTATTTTGGTATTGTGTTTTGGTATTGTATTTTGGTATTGTATTTTGGTATTATATTTTGGTATTGTATTTTGGTATTGTGTTTTGGTATTGTATTTTGGTATTATATTTTGGTATTGTTATTTTGGTATTGTATTTTGGTATTGTATTTTGGTATTGTGTTTTGGTATTGTGTTTTGATATTGTATTTTGGTATTGTATTTTGGTATTGTGTTTTGGTATTGTATTTTGGTATTGTATTTTGGTATTGTGTTTTGGTATTGTATTTTGGTATTGTGTTTTGGTATTGTAGTTTGGTATTGTATTTTTGGTATTGTGTTTTGGTATTGTATTTTGATATTGTGTTTTGGTATTCGGTTTTGGTATTGTATTTTGGTATTGTATTTTGGTATTGTATTTTGGTATTGTATTTTGGTAATGTATTTTGGAAATGTTTCTAAAATGTGATGCATTTTTTCTTCATATTATAAAAATAATTTGGTTCAGCACAAATAAAGAAGCATAGTGTAAAGTACCTTGCAGACATTATGTGTCTTTGCATTCTGAGTTCCGTGTTGTGATGTCCGTTACGATTTCAGCATAAAAACTATGTTCGAATCGTCCTTACCTCTAGTTGTTTGTAGGAGAGCTCATGTCTTATCTACGTTATTTTGGGTTTGCTTCCGCATAGTGGTGTCCAACACATATTGTGTTGTGTTTTATAGTGGTGATCAACACATATTGTGCTGTGTTTTATAGTGGTGACCAACACATATTGTGCTGTGTTTTATAGTGGTGTCCAGCACATATTGTGTTGTGTTTTATAGTGGTGACCAACACATATTGTGTTGTGTTTTATAGTGGTGACCAACACATATTGTGCTATGTTTTATAGTGGTGATCAACACATATTGTGCTGTGTTTTATAGTGGTGACCAACACATATTGTGCTGTGTTTTATAGTGGTGACCAACACATATTGTGTTGTGTTTTATAGTGGTGACCAACACATATTGTGCTGTGTTTTATAGTGGTGTCCAGCACATATTGTGTTGTGTTTTATAGTGGTGACCAAAACATATTGTGTTGTGTTTTATAGTGGTGACCAACACATATTGTGCTGTGTTTTATAGTGGTGACCAACACATATTGTGTTGTGTTTTATAGTGGTGACCAACACATATGGTGTTGTGTTTTATAGTGGTGTCCAGCACATGTTGTGTTGTGTTTCATAGTGGTGTCCAGCACATATTATGTTGTGTTTTATAGTGGTGTCCAACACATATTGTGTTGTGTTTTATAGTGGTGTCCAGCACATATTGTGTTGTGCTTTATAGTGGTGAACAACACATATTGTGTTGTGCTTCATAGTGTTGACCAACACATATTGTGTTGTGTTTCATAGTGGTGTCCAACACATATTGTGTTGTATTTTATAGTGGTGTTCAGCACATATAGTGTTGTGTTTTATAGTGGTGTCCAACACATATTTTGTTGTGTTTTATAGTGGTGTCCAGCACATATTGTGTTGTGTTATATAGTGGTGACCAACGCATATTGTGTTGTGTTTTATAGTGGTGACCAACACATATTGTGTTGTGTTTAATAGTGGTGTCCAACACATATTGTGTTGTGTTTTATAGTGGTGACCAACACATATTGTGTTGTGTTTTATAGTGTTGACCAACACATACTGTGTTGTGTTTTATAGTGGTGTTCAACACATATTGTGTTGTGTTTTATAGTGGTGACCAACACATATTGTGTTGTGTTTTATAGTGGTGACCAACACATATTTTGTTGTGCTTTATAGTGTTGACCAACACATATTGTGTTGTATTTTATAGTGGTGTTCAACACATATTGTGTTGTGTTTTATAGTGGTGACCAACACATATTGTGTTGTGCTTTATAGTGGTGACCAACACATGTTGTGTTGTATTTTTTAGTGGTGTTCAGCACATATTGTGCTGTGTTTTATAGTGGTGTCCAGCACATATTGTGTTGTGTTTTATAGTGGTGACCAACACATGTTGTGTTGTATTTTATAGTGGTGTTCAGCACATATTGTGCTGTGTTTTATAGTGGTGACCAACACATACTGTGTTATGTTTTATAGTGGTGACCAACACATATTGTGTTGTGTTTTATAGTGGTGACCAACACATATTGTGCTGTGTTTTATAGTGGTGACCAACACATATTGTGCTGTGTTTTATAGTGGTGACCAACACATATTGTGTTGTGTTTTCTAGTCGTGACCAACACATATTGTGTTGTGTTTTATAGTGGTGACCAACACATATTGTGCTGTGTTTTATAGTGGTGACCAACACATATTGTGCTGTGTTTTATAGTGGTGACCAACACATATTGTGCTGTGTTTTATAGTGGTGACCAACACATATTGTGTTGTGTTTTATAGTGGTGTCCAACACATATTGTGCTGTGTTTTATAGTGGTGTCCAACACATATTGTGTTGTGTTTTATAGTGGTGACCAACACATACTGTGTTGTGTTTTATAGTGGTGACCAACACATATTGTGCTGTGTTCTATAGTGGTGACCAACACATATTGTGTTGTGTTTTATAGTGGTGTCCAACACATACTGTGTTATGTTTTATAGTGGTGGTCAGCACATATTGTGTTGTGTTTTATAGTGGTGTCCAGCACATATTGTGTTGTGTTTTATTGTGGTGTCCAACACATATTGTGTTGTGTTTTATAGTGGTGACCAACACATATTGTGTTGTGTTTCATAGTGGTGTCCAACACATACTGTGTTATGTTTTATAGTGGTGTTCAGCACATATTGTGTTGTATTTTATAGTGGTGTCCAACACATATTGTGCTGTGTTTTATAGTGGTGTCCAACACATGTTGTGTTGTGTTTTATAGTGGTGTCCAACACATATTGTGTTGTGTTTTATATTGGTGACCAACACATATTGTGTTGTGTTTTATAGTGGTGTCCAACACATATTGTGTTGTGTTTTATAGTGGTGTCCAGCACATATTGTGTTGTGTTTTATAGTGGTGACCAACACATATTGTGCTGTGTTTTATAGTGGTGACCAACACATATTGTGTTGTGTTTTATAGTGGTGACCAACACATATTGTGCTGTGTTTTATAGTGGTGACCAACACATATTGTGTTGTGTTTTATAGTGGTGTCCAACAGATACTGTGTTATGTTTTATAGTCGTGGTCAGCACATATTGTGTTGTGTTTTATAGTGGGGTTCAACACATACTGTGTTATGTTTTATAGTGGTGTTCAGCTCATATTGTGTTGTATTTTATAGTGGTGTCCAACACATATTGTGCTGTGTTTCATAGTGGTGTCCAACACATGTTGTGTTGTGTTTTATAGTGGTGTCCAACACATATTGTGTTGTGTTTTATATTGGTGACCAACATATATTGTGTTGTGTTTTATAGTGGTGACCAACACATATTGTGTTGTGTTTAATGGTGGTGTCCAACACATATTATGTTGTGTTTTACAGTGGTGACCAACACATATTGTGCTGTGTTTTAGAGTGGTTTTCAACACATATTGTGTTGTGCTTTATAGTGGTGTCCAACACATATTGTGTTGTGTTTAATAGTGGTGTCCAACACATATTGTGTTGTGTTTTATAGTGGTGTCCAACACATATTGTGTTGTGTTTTATAGTGGTGTCCAACACATATTGTGTTGTGCTTAATAGTGGTGACCAACACATATTTTGCTGTGTCTTAGAGTGGGGTTCAACACATATTTTGTTGTGTTTTATAGTGGTGTCCAACACATATTGTGTTGTGTTTTATAGTGGTGACCAACACATATTGTGTTGTGTTTCATAGTGGTGTCAAGCACATATTGTGTTGTGTTTTATAGTGGTGACCAACACATATTGTGTTGTGTTTTATAGTGGTGTCCAACACATATTGTGTTGTGTTTTATATTGGTGTTCAGCACATATTGTGCTGTGTTTTATAGTGGTGATCAACACATATTGTGCTGTGTTTTATTGTGGTGTCCAGCACATATTGTGTTGTGTTTTATAGTGGTGACCAACACATATTGTGTTGTGTTTTATAGTGGTGACCAGCACATATTGTGTTGTGTTTTATAGTGGTGACCAACGCATATTGTGCTGTGTTTTATAGTGGTGTCCAGCACATATTGTGTTGTGTTTTATAGTGGTGACCAGCACATATTGTGTTGTGTTTTATAGTGGTGACCAACGCATATTGTGCTGTGTTTTATAGTGGTGTCCAGCACATATTGTGTTGTGCATTATAGTGGTGACCAACACATATTGTGTTGTGTTTAATAGTGGTGTCCAACACATATTGTGTTGTGTTTTATAGTGGTGACCAGCAGATATTGTGTTGTGTTTAATAGTGGTGATCAACACATATTGTGCTGTGTTTTATAGTGGTGTCCAGCACATATTGTGTTGTGTTTTATAGTGGTGACCAACACATATTGTGTTGTGTTTTATAGTGGTGACCAGCACATATTGTGTTGTGTTTTATAGTGGTGACCAACACATATTGTGCTGTGTTTTATAGTGGTGTCCAGCACATATTGTGTTGTGTTTTATAGTGGTGACCAACACATATTGTGCTGTGTTTTATTGTGGTGTCCAGCACATATTGTGTTGTGTTTTATAGTGGTGTCCAGCACATATTGTGTTGTGTTTTATACTGGTGACCAACACATATTGTGTTGTGTTTTATAATGGTGTCCAACACATATTGTGTTGTGTTTAATAGTGGTGACCAACACATAGTGTGCTGTGTTTTACAGTGGTGTCCAACACATATTGTGCTGTGTTTTATAGTGGTGACCAACACATATTGTGTTGTGTTTTATAGTGGTGACCAACACATGTTGTGCTGTGTTTTATAGTGGTGACCAACACATATTGTGTTGTGTTTTATAATGGTGTCCAGCACATATTGTGTTGAGTTTCGTAGTGGTGTCCAACACATATTGTGTTGTGTTTTATAGTGGTGTCCAGCACATATTGTGTTGTGGTTTATAGTGGTGTCCAGCACATATTGTGTTGTGTTTTATAGTGGTGTCCAACACATATTGTGTTGTGTTTTATAGTGGTGTCCAACACATATTGTGCTGTGTTTTATAGTGGTGACCAACACATATTGTGTTGTGTTTTATAGTGGTGACCAACACATATTGTGTTGTGTTTTATAGTGGTGTTCAACACATATTGTGTTGTGTTTTATAGTGGTGACCAGCACATATTGTGTTGTGTTTAATAGTGGTGACCAACACATATTGTGCTGTGTCTTAGAGTGGTGTTCAACACATATTGTGTTGTGTTTTATAGTGGTGTCCAACACATATTGTGTTGTGTTTTATAGTGGTGACCAACACATATTGTGTTGTGTTTCATAGTGGTGTCCAGCACATATTGTGTTGTGTTTTATATTGGTGACCAACACATATTGTGTTGTGTTTTATAGTGGTGTCCAACACATATTGTGTTGTGTTTTATATTGGTGTTCAGCACATATTGTGCTGTGTTTTATAGTGGTGTCCAACACATATTGTGTTGTGTTTTATAGTGGTGACCAACACATATTGTGTTGTGTTTTATTGTGGTGACCAGCACATATTGTGTTGTGTATTATAGTGGTAACCAACACATATTGTGTTGTGTTTTATAGTGGTGTCCAACACATATTGTGTTGTGTTTTATAGTGGTGACCAGCAGATATTGTGTTGTGTTTTATAGTGGTGACCAACACATATTGTGTTGTGTTTTATAGTGGTGTCCAGCACATATTGTGTTGTGTTTTATAGTGGTGACCAACACATATTGTGTTGTGTTTTATAGTGGTGACCAGCACATATTGTGTTGTGTTTTATAGTGGTGACCAACGCATATTGTGTTGTGTTTTATAGTGGTGTCCAGCACATATTGTGTTGTGTTTTATAGTGGTGTCCAGCACATATTGTGTTGTGTTTTATAGTGGTGACCAACACATATTGTGCTGTGTTTTATAGTGGTGTCCAGCACATATTGTGTTGTGTTTTATAGTGGTGTCCAGCACATATTGTGTTGTGTTTAATAGTGGTGACCAGCACATATTGTGTTGTGTTTTATAGTGGTGACCAGCACATATTGTGTTGTGTTTTATAGTGGTGACCAACACATATTGTGCTGTGTTTTATAGTGGCGTCCAGCACATATTGTGTTGTGTTTTATAGTGGTGACCAACACATATTGTGTTGTGTTTTATAGTGGTGTCCAACACATATTGTGTTGTGTTTAATAGTGGTGACCAACACATAGTGTGCTGTGTTTTACAGTGGTGTCCAACACATATTGTGCTATGTTTTATAGTGGTGTCCAGCACATATTGTGTTGTGTTTTATTGTGGTGACCAACACATATTGTGTTGTGTTTTATAGTGGTGTCCAACACATATTGTGTTGTGTTTAATAGTGGTGACCAACACATAGTGTGCTGTGTTCTACAGTGGTGTCCAACACATATTGTGTTGTGTTTTATAGTGGTGACCAACACATATTGTGTTGTGTTTAATAGTGGTGTTCAACACATATTGTGTTGTGTTTTATAGTGGTGACCAGCACATATTGTGTTGTGTTTAATAGTGGTGGTCAGCACATATTGTGTTATGTTTCATAGTGATGACCAACGCATATTGTGATCTGTTTTATAGTGGTGACCAACACATATTGTGTTGTGTTTTATAGTGGTGTCCAGCACATACTGTGTTATGTTTTATAGTGGTGTTCAGCACATATTGTGTTGTGTTTCATAGTGGTGTCCAGCACATATTGTGTTGTGTTTTATAGTGGTGTCCAGCACATATTGTGATGTGCTTTATAGTGGTGAACAACACATATTGTGTTGTGCTTCATAGTGTTGACCAACACATATTGTGTTGTGTTTCATAGTGGTGTCCAACACATATTGTGTTGTGTTTTATAGTGGTGTTCAGCACATATTGTGTTGTGTTTTATAGTGGTGTCCAACACATATTTTGTTGTGTTTTATAGTGGTGTCCAGCACATATTGTGTTGTGCTATATAGTGGTGACCAACGCATATTGTGTTGTGTTTTATAGTGGTGACCAACACATATTGTGTTGTGTTTAATAGTGGTGTCCAACACATATTGTGTTGTGTTTTATAGTGGTGACCAACACATATTGTGTTGTGCTTTATAGTGTTGACCAACACATATTGTGTTGTGTTTTATAGTGGTGTTCAACACATATTGTGTTGTGTTTTATAGTGGTGACCAACACATATTGTGTTGTGCTTTATAGTGTTGACCAATACATATTGTGTTGTATTTTATAGTGGTGTTCAGCACATATTGTGTTGTGTTTTATTGTGGTGTTCAACACATATTGTGTTGTGTTTTATAGTGGTGTCCAGCACATATTGTGTTGTGTTTTATAGTGGTGTCCAACACATATTGTGTTGTGTTTAATAGTGGTGTCCAACACATATTGTGTTGTGTTTTGTAGTGGTGACCAACACATATTGTGTTGTGCTTTATAGTGTTGACCAACACATATTGTGTTGTGTTTTATAGTGGTGTTCAACACATATTGTGTTGTGTTTTATAGTGGTGACCAACACATATTGTGTTGTGCTTTATAGTATTGACCAATACATATTGTGTTGTATTTTATAGTGGTGTTCAGCACATATTGTGTTGTGTTTCATAGTGGTGTCCAACACATATTGTGTTGTATTTTATAGTGGTGTTCAGCACATATTGTGTTGTATTTTATAGTGGTGTCCAGCACATATTGTGTTGTGTTTTATAGTGGTGACCAACACATATTGTGTTGTGTTTTATAGTGGTGTCCAGCACATATTGTGTTGTGCTTTATAGTGGTGTCCAGCACATATTGTGTTGTGCTTTATAGTAGTGTCCAGCACATATTGTGTTGTGCTTCATAGTAGTGTCCAGCACATATTGTGTTGTGTTTTATAGTGGTGTCCAGCGCATATTGTGTTGTGCTTTATAGTGGTGTCCAGCACATATTGTGTTGTGTTTTATAGTGGTGTCCAGCACATATTGTGTTGTGATTTATAGTGGTGTCCAGCACATATTGTGTTGTGCTTTATAATGGTGTTCAGCAGATATTGTGTTGTGTTTTTCTTCGTCTTTGTCGTGTTCTCTATGTTGCCAGTTTCTCTGGCTTGTCCTTTTTTTATTCCCCGTCGGTATTCTCTAACGTTTATTTACATGTACTTTCTGTTGTTCTTTCCAAGCAAGGAAAGTAAGTGGTAATGTTAGGGCTATCCATTTTGCGTCTTTTTGTGATTTTGGTGTTGGGTTTTGGAAATGTCCCTATATTGTGATGCATTTTGTACAATTGTAGCTTTAAGATATTAATCTGTATTGGAGTTCATTATATGAAAACATCAATAAAGCAAAATCTCGAAAGGACGAGAAAGAACAAAAACTCGAACTACCAAAAATAAATAAAAAAAATTTTTTTAAATCAGGGTGGTATCAGGTATATCCTCATTTCAGGGTTTTTATTTCCATTTTAGACCACAAATCTTTGAACAGCGACACTGGAATGATATCTCAATCTCTAAATACGCAGTCGACATATCAAATATATAGACCGATGATATTTGCGTGTGGTTGCAAACAACTAGATCGAAAACGAAATATTTAAATATCATGTTCTTCCTTTATTTTTGTCAATTCAGAAATCGCTTCATATGTACACATCTCTATTCACTTTCATTTTGTTATATACATCCAATCATACAATGGGCCGTCGTAGCCGTCATTGTATGGTAGTTGGATTTACAACTACCTATGAATTCAGTGCCTATCACCACTGATGTTATGAGTTCGAATCTCGATCAGGGAGAGTGGTACAGCATTATGTGATAAAGTTTGTCAATGACTTGCGGCAGGTCCGTCGTTTTCTCCGGGTCCTCCGGTTTCCTCCACAAATAAAACAGACTACCATGATATAGCTGAAATATTGCTGAAAGTGACGTTAAACACCATCAAACAAACAAAAAACAAACAAACAAAATCCAATCATACAAGTTGTTTGCTAGCTTAGAAAAATACAACTTTGATAAGCCTAGACATAAGTTGCCATTGTGTAATCCTGATAAGTAAGGATGCTATAGTTGCTCTTGAAGTGATTATGATTATATAAACCTTCAAAATGATTTTGAAGTATAAAGAAGAAGAAAACAGGTCTCGATATATTCTATTATAATCGATATTACTTATAAAAGCTTATTTATAAATCCTTAAATAATCAAACAGATATTCAATATTTATTGTAATGAAATTAAAGAGAAACATTTAATAAACGGAGAACCATCTGGAAGGTGTAACGGTTAAATTTCTTACTTGGAACATGTGGGTTTGCTCCCCGTTCTTGTCAAGCCAAAGATTCTAAGATTGATAATTGTTGTTTCTAGTCTAAACACATAGCTTACGGAAGTAGGAACAAAGACTGGTTGTTGCCTCAGGATCGGGATGATGCGTCCGAGTGCATATGGAACGACATTGCTACCTGCGAACTGTTGTGTTAGTGAGATACTACTATAACAATTCAGTTTTTCGTACTGGTCTAGTAAAAAAACAGATACCATAATCACTTCAATAAAACGTAACTTATCATTACCATAAAAAGATGACAAATGAATCACTCACTCTAAGATCATCAGCATCCAAATATCTAGACAACTTGGTGCACTTCTGTTCTTGGTCACAAACTAACATAGAAACCACGACAAGAGAAGATGAAGGCGTAGTCCTTATTTTACTTTTTAAGAAATTTTAGTTTATTATGTGATTGAGTATAAAGTTGTAAAATAATGTTTAACAATGCAGCTACTGAACCAGGAGTTCCTAGTAGTTAAGTTGAAGTCATCGCTTCGAACGTTTTAACGTCGCCACCATGACTTGGTTAACCGTTACGGAGCATCTGTGTCACAAATAACCACGGATATGTTTCATCTGACGTAATCATAATCCGGTCCTTTCCTTATTCATTATTTATCGCCAGGTTTGTAACACGAGTAACACGACGGGTGCCACTAGTGGAGATGGAGATGCTTATTCCTCCGGAGTACCTGAGTTCACCCCAAGTTGCTCGTGTGGTTTGTGTTGCTCTATCGTTTGTTTTAGTTGTAGCGTTTTGTGTGGATTGTTGTTTGTTCTTTTGTCCTTTCTCTTTTGACCATTGTGTTGTCTATCCTTCTTTCTCTTTTGACCACTGTGTTGTCTATCCTTCTTTCTCTTTTGACCATTGTGTTGTCTATCCTTCTTTCTCTTTTGACCATTGTGTTGTCAGTCCTTCTTTCTTTTTTGACCATTGTGTTGTCTGTCCTTCTTTCTCTTTTGACCATTGTGTTGTCTGTTCTTCTTTCTCGTTTGACCATTGTGTTGTCTATCCTTCTTTCACTTTTGACCATTGTGTTGTCTATCCTTCTTTCTCTTTTGACCATTGTGTTGTCTATCCTTCTTTCTCTTTTGACCATTGTGTTGTCTATCCTTCTTTCTCTTTTGACAATTGTGTTGTCTATCCTTCTTTCTCTTTTTACCATTGTGTTGTCTGTCCTTCTTTCTTTTTTGACCATTGTGTTGTCTGTCCTTCTTTCTCTTTTGACCATTGTGTTGTCTGTTCTTCTTTCTCGTTTCACCATTGTGTTGTCTATCCTTCTTTCACTTTTGACCATTGTGTTGTCTATCCTTCTTTCTCTTTTGACCATTGTGTTGTCTATCCTTCTTTCTCTTTTGACCATTGTGTTGTCTATCCTTCTTTCTCTTTTGACCATTGTGTTGTCTATCCTTCTTTCTCTTTTGACCATTGTGTTGTCTATCCTTCTTTCTCTTTTGACCATTGTGTTGCCTGTCCTTCTTTCTCTTTTGATCATTGTGTTGTCTATCCTTCTTTCTCTTTTGACCATTGTGTTGTCTATCCTTCTTTCTCTTTTGACCATTGTGTTGTCTGTCCTTCTTTCTCCTTTGACCAATGTGTTGTCTATCCTTCTTTCTCTTTTGACCATTGTGTTGTCTATCCTTCTTTCTCTTTTGACCATTGTGTTGTCTATCCTTCTTTCTCTTTTGACCATTGTGTTGTCTATCCTTCTTTCTCTTTTGACCATTGTGTTGTCTATCCTTCTTTCTCTTTTGACCATTGTGTTGTCTGTCCTTCTTTCTCCTTTGATCATTGTGTTGTCTGTCCTTCTTTCTCCTTTGACCATTGTGTTGTCTATCCTTCTTTCTCTTTTGACCATTGTGTTGTCTATCCTTCTTTCTCTTTTGACCATTGTGTTGTCTATCCTTCTTTCTCTTTTGACCATTGTGTTGTCTATCCTTCTGTCTCTTTTGACCATTGTGTTGTCTATCCTTCTTTCTCTTTTGACCATTGTGTTGTCTATCCTTCTTTCTCTTTTGACCATTGTGTTGTCTGTCCTTCTTTCTCTTTTGACCATTGTGTTGTCTGTTCTTCTTTCTCCTTTGATCATTGTGTTGTCTGTCCTTCTTTCTCCTTTGACCATTGTGTTGTCTATTCTTCTTTCTCTTTTGACCATTGTGTTGTCTATCCTTCTTTCTCTTTTGACCATTGTGTTGTCTATCCTTCTTTGTCGTTTGACCATTGTGTTGTCTATCCTTCTTTCTCTTTTGACCATTGTGTTGTCTGTCCTTCTTTCTCCTTTGATCATTGTGTTGTCTGTCCTTCTTTCTCCTTTGACCATTGTGTTGTCTATCCTTCTTTCTCTTTTGACCATTGTGTTGTCTATCCTTCTTTCTCTTTTGACCATTGTGTTGTCTATCCTTCTTTCTCTTTTGACCATTGTGTTGTCTATCCTTCTGTCTCTTTTGACCATTGTGTTGTCTATCCTTCTTTCTCTTTTGACCATTGTGTTGTCTATCCTTCTTTCTCTTTTGACCATTGTGTTGTCTATCCTTCTTTCTCTTTTGACCATTGTGTTGTCTATCCTTCTTTCTCTTTTGACCATTGTGTTGTCTATCCTTCTTTCTCTTTTGACCATTGTGTTGTCTATCCTTCTTTCTCTTTTGACCATTGTGTTGTCTGTTCTTCTTTCTCTTTTGACCATTGTGTTGTCTGTCCTTCTTTCTCTTTTGACCATTGTGTTGTCTATCCTTCTTTCTCGTTTGACCATTGTGTTGTCTATCCTTCTTTCTCGTTTGACCATTGTGTTGTCTGTCCTTCTTTCTCGTTTGACGATTGTGTTGTCTATCCTTCTTTCTCTTTTGACCATTGTGTTTTCTATCCTTCTTCGATTTACGGCTTCTAATTACCCCTTTGGTATCTTCAACGGTGTCTGTATACCATTTAAAATATAGGAAACAATTCCCTAAATTTTCATAATCGAATATATTCACTATACTTAAATATATAAATTCCTTACTGTCGTCTAAGGTTTAAAATTTTGTGTCAATATTATTTTCATTTTTATGTAGAAATGAGATTAAATTTACTGTTGATCATATGTTTAATCAAACTCAACGTCATAACCGAAAAGAAACACACCCAGATAAGTAAAACGTAGGTGACATGGGTACTTTAAAAGATATGTTGTCCATCTTGATTTCAATAAAATGTCAGTTCTGTTTTTATCCGTGATTTTCAAATATGTGTATTTAATATCTCAGTAAATTTGATTTAATATGAAACATTATATTTTTTTCTGAATTTATTTAAGGTTGTCGCTTTGTTTACAGATGAGTAATGGGGTTAAGTTAACAAGTTCTACCCACATGTTGGAAATCACGTTTCAAGATCAAATAAGAAAATAATTTATGAATGACCCCTGGATTTTGCTACATCCAAAAAAAAAGAATATCAGATATCACAAAATTTCCTTTCTGTATAATGTTAATTAGATGCCATAAATACTTAATATGTATAACTAAATGTCAAGTTTGCTATAGATGTTTAATGTTTAAATACATAAAACATGCTTCAAGAATTCACTATGGAGATCGAACAATAAGTGTAGAACAGGTAGGAGACAGTTTATAGATGGTTTAGGTTGGTTTATGGGTGTTCATTGTCACCTTCAGCATTTTATCAGATATATCATGACTGCAAGTTATACTGGGATAAGGAACAGGTGAAACGATTTGACCAACTGACCAATGCATCCCCAAGAAATGGGTAGATGCTTTGTAGCTTTGATACTTGGTGTGGGTATTAGGGCGCGAAACAATGGCAATTGTGATAAGCTTGCGAACATAATTCAATGGCCGGTCTGAGATCAACACCTTATTGAACAATAAATGCTCAATGGTTTGATGTGAGAGGTAATTGTTCGTTTTCATGATAATGGCGGAATTGTTGGATATCACTGATTAAGCTTGTTTTTTTCTTAATTAATATTAAAACAGCAGAAGTCATGCTCTCCATATTTCATTATTTGCCTTACATATTTATTGAAGTGCAAGAAGGAGATAGTTTTAGATGGTTTTACAATTGAAATAACACACATAATTCTTAGTGATTTTGAGATTTAATATTTTTTTTATTACCAAAAGAGGATATACAAAAGATAATCATGTTATTGGGAAAATAATTGCAAATCATTTTTTAGCACACAGTGTATAAATAGCTTAACGAAAGTAACATTAAATTGATTACTACTTCTTATTTTGCCCAAATGCACGATTGGGGGGTGGGGGGGGGGAGGGGGGGGGATATGTCTAGAGGGATATATTAATATTCTAATGCACATATTGAGGAAATAATAAAATATAAAATGATATGCTCAATTCAATAAAGTCTGAAGTTTGAGTAAGATATGTAAATCAATGTATAAGAAGCAGATAAGATGTACTTATCCCTTGAAATAAACGTTGATATCTAGTTTGTTGCGCCCGACACGTTTCTGGAATAACCTTCATAAAGTACGATCAAAGCCAAAATATTTGAGAGGCAAAAAATACATACTTTTTTATTTAAGAATTTTGAAAATCTTTGAAGATTAGCATGGTCAATGTTCGGTTCAGCATAACCGATCGTTAGGCTCCAATTTGTCGATTCACAGAGCAACACACACATATAATAATCTTAGATTTTTGTGGTATAATAGTAAAGAATAAATTTATTTAATCTTATGCACAGCATGGAACACCAAGCAGGTATACGATATATTCACGCTGGATTAAAAATGCGGAATTTTGAAAATTCTGAAAAGAAAAAAGAAAATTAAAATGACCAGTGGAGCAAGAACTGATTACCCTTCCGGAGCACCTGAGTTCACCACCGGGTTTTAGTGTGGTTTGTGTTAATCGATCTTTAGTTTTATGTGAATGTTTTCTAGATCGTTGTTTGTCCTATTGTACTTTTTCTTTTGGCCATTGTGCTGTCTGTTCTTCATCGATTTACGGATTCTGATTATCCCTTTGGAATCTTCAACTAAGCTTACAAAATTGGAAAATGCAATGTCATTTTATGATGAATTAAAATGTTATATTGAAAACGTAATACAATAAAAAAAAAAAAAAAAAACAAAAAAAAACAAAAAAAAACAACACAGTAGCACTGGTACATGATGCTGTTAGTATATGTATCATAATTCGTTTTATCCTCAAATCGCAAACTGTTTCTATCTTGCAATAATCCAGAAAACAGTCTTCAAGATCTGTCAAAGGATTGATTTATCTTAAAAAATCAGCGGTCTTTCAATTCCAGGAACTGTATGTTCCACTTTATAAACTGATAACGGAAGTATCTAATGACATACAAGTGTGATTGAAAACCTAGTAGCGATCGACAATTACAATGACAGAACTGAAAATAAACTTACACGGATTAACTTTTGTACAATGGTCTAATTTACATGAAATTTCAATTTAAGATTAGCATCATAGTGACAGGGTATTTGCAGTAACCATACATTAAACGGTTATCCTGCAATTGCGCTGTGTAGTTGCCATAACCCAACAATAACCGGTCATCCGTGCAATGGTGCTGGGTATTTGCCGCAACCCTACAATAACTGGCTAACTGTGCCATTGCGCTGTGTAGTTGTAGTAACATAACAACAACCGGTTACCCATATAATTGTGCTGTTTATTTCCCGTTACCCTACAGTAATCGGTATCCCGGACAATTGTGCTTCGTACTTTCCGTAGCATAATAGTAGCCAGCTACAGGGGTAGTTATGCGCGAAACTTGTGGTAATTCAACAGTAATATGTTACCGAGGTAATAGTACATGCCGCAATAGGTATATGGTTCCTGATCACATGTCTAGTGCTATTGTACTTACAATACAAATAGTTAACGCAAGACAAATTTCAAATTATCTCGTCTTTCGACTACTCTGCACCAATGAAATAAATATGATAAATATATCTGTTCGTGACATACATTGATTCATCCACAATCTCGTCTTCATACCTCTGATCATGTGTATGCAAATTAAGACATCTTTTTTCCTTTAAAAACAAATGCATATTTTGTGTAAATTAAATACAATGTGAGATGCATTGTACATTATTTAGAGATTAATGTGTTTTTAAGTATGCTATAAAATATTTTTAAAGAGATTTCATGGATAATTTAATATGAATGAGTGAGATTCACTCATCTACCGTCAAATTTGTCAGCTTTTAAATTAGTTGTTTTGTTAATAGTGTAAGCGAAATTAAATGTAAATATTGAAAGCCTCCGGTTAAATTCTTTTGATCAAACATCCGCGAAAGTCATATTTAATTTTATGTGGATTTTTAAATCATGCGAATAATATATTATTATAAGCTAAAATATATTCACACGAACAAGTGAATGATAAAAATAAACAAAAAAGAAGTATTCACATATATAAGTAAGGGGCAATCAATAACGAACAATTCAGAGGCATTGGCAACATTGTGCACACAAATCACAGCACGAAGACAAACAAAAAAAAACACAAAAAAAAACACAAAACAACACAGAAAACTAAAAAGATAAGCAATACATACTACACCAACAATAGAGGTAAGTCATTAGGTCAATAGCTGTTTTTTCACAATTCCATCTTTATTGTGAAATATTTACTCATAACCAACATATTCTACCTACCTATCTAGTATTCAATTAATTACGATCATTCATTGACCCTGCTACTAAAGTGTGTATGTTTATGCTATCATTTATTTTTGTAATAGTGTGTGGTCTTTATGAGTGGAAGTGAATCTGTGTAGGTTAGTGTCAGTTGTTTGTGTCTGTATTGTCGTAGTAAAGAGGAGAGGTTAGAATCACATTAACCGTAGTAAAGAGGAGAGGTTAGAATCACATTAACCGTAGTAAAGAGGAGAGGTTAGAATCACATTAACCGTAGTAAAGAGGAGAGGTTAGAATCACATTAACCGTAGTAAAGAGGAGAGGTTAGAATCACATTAACCGTAGTAAAGAGGAGAGGTTGGAATCACATTAACCGTAGTAAAGAGGAGAGGTTAGAATCACATTAACCGTAGTAAAGAGGAGAGGTTAGAATCACATTAACCGTAGTAAAGAGGAGAGGTTAGAATCACATTAACCGTAGTAAAGAGGAGAGGTTGGAATCACATTAACCGTAGTAAAGAGGAGAGGTTAGAATCACATTAACCGTAGTAAAGAGGAGAGGTTAGAATCACATTAACCGTAGTAAAGAGGAGAGGTTAGAATCACATTAACCGTAGTAAAGAGGAGAGGTTGGAATCACATTAACCGTAGTAAAGAGGAGAGGTTAGAATCACATTAACCGTAGTAAAGAGGAGAGGTTGGAATCACATTAACCACAGTACAGACGAGAGGTTAGAATCACATTAACCGTAGTAAAGAGGAGAGGTTAGAATCACATTAACCGTAGTAAAGAGGAGAGGTTGGAATCACATTAACCGTAGTAAAGAGGAGAGGTTGGAATCACATTAACCGTAGTAAAGAGGAGAGGTTGGAATCACATTAACCGCAGTACAGACGAGAGGTTAGAATCACATTAACCGTAGTAAAGAGGAGAGGTTAGAATCACATTAACCGTAGTAAAGAGGAGAGGTTAGAATCACATTAACCGTAGTAAAGAGGAGAGGTTAGAATCACATTAACCGTAGTAAAGAGGAGAGGTTGGAATCACATTAACCGTAGTAAAGAGGAGAGGTTAGAATCACATTAACCGTAGTAAAGAGGAGAGGTTAGAATCACATTAACCGTAGTAAAGAGGAGAGGTTAGAATCACATTAACCGTAGTAAAGAGGAGAGGTTGGAATCACATTAACCGTAGTAAAGAGGAGAGGTTAGAATCACATTAACCGTAGTAAAGAGGAGAGGTTGGTATCACATTAACCGTAGTAAAGAGGAGAGGTTAGAATCACATTAACCGTAGTAAAGAGGAGAGGTTGGAATCATATTAACCGTAGTAAAGAGGAGAGGTTAGAATCACATTAACCTTAGTAAAGAGCAGAGGTTGGAATCACATTAACCGCAGTACAGACGAGAGGTTAGAATCACATTAACCGTAGTAAAGAGGAGAGGTTAGAATCACATTAACCGTAGTAAAGAGGAGAGGTTGGAATCACATTAACCGTAGTAAAGAGGAGAGGTTGGAATGACATTAACCGTAGTAAAGAGGAGAGGTTGGAATCACATTAACCGCAGTACAGACGAGAGGTTAGAATCACATTAACCGTAGTAAAGAGGAGAGGTTAGAATCACATTAACCGTAGTAAAGAGGAGAGGTTGGAATCACAATAACGTAGTAAAGAGGAGAGGTTGGAATCACATTAACCGTAGTAAAGAGGAGAGATTGGAATCACATTAACCGTAGTAAAGAGGAGGAGGTTGGAATCACATTAACCGTAGTAAAGAGGAGAGGTTGGTATCACATTAACCGTAGTAAAGAGTAAAAGGTTGGAATCACATTAACCGTAGTAAAGAGGAGAGTTTGGAATCACAATAACCGTAGAAAAGAGGAGAGGTTGGAATCACAATAACGTAGTAAAGAGGAGAGGTTAGAATCATATTAACCGTAGTAAAGAGGAGAGGTTAGAATCACATTAACCGTAGTAAAGAGGAGAGGTTGGAATCACAATAACGTAGTAAAGAGGAGAGGTTAGAATCACATTAACCGTAGTAAAGAGGAGAGGTTAGAATCACATTAACCGTAGTAAAGAGGAGAGGTTGGAATCACAATAACGTAGTAAAGAGGAGAGGTTAGAATCATATTAACCGTAGTAAAGAGGAGAGGTTAGAATCACATTAACCGTAGTAAAGAGGAGAGGTTGGAATCACAATAACGTAGTAAAGAGGAGAGGTTGGAATCACATTAACCGTAGTAAAGAGGAGAGATTGGAATCACATTAACCGTAGTAAAGAGGAGAGGTTGGAATCACATTAACCGTAGTAAAGAGTAAAAGGTTGGAATCACATTAACCGTAGTAAAGAGGAGAGTTTGGAATCACAATAACCGTAGAAAAGAGGAGAGGTTGGAATCACATTAACCGTAGAAAAGAGGAGAGGTTGGAATCACATTAACCGTAGTAAAGAGGAGAGGTTGGAATCACAATAACGGTAGTAAAGAGGAGAGGTTGGAATGATATTAACCGTAGTAAAGAGGAGAGGTTGGAATCACATTAACCGTAGTAAAGAGGAGAGGTTGGAATCACATTAACCGTAGTAAAGAGGAGAGGTTGGAATCACAATAACCGTAGTAAAGAGGAGAGGTTGGAATCACATTAACCGTAGTAAAGAGGAGGAGGTTGGAATCACATTAACCGTAGTAAAGAGGAGAGATTGGAATCACATTAACCGTAGTAAAGAGGAGAGTTTGGAATAACATTAACCGTAGTAAAGAGGAGAGGTTGGAATCACATTAACCGTAGTAAAGGGGAGGAGGTTGGAATCACATTAACCGTAGTAAAGAGGAGAGGTTGGAATGACATTAACCGTAGTAAAGAGGAGAGGTTGGAATCACATTAACCGTAGTAAAGAGGAGAAGTTGGAATCACATTAACCGTAGTAAAGAGGAGAGATTGGAATCGCATTAACCGTAGTAAAGAGGAGGAGGTTGGAATCACATTAACCGTAGTAAAGAGGAGAGGTTGGAATCACATTAACCGTAGTAAAGAGGAGAGGTTGGTATCACCTTAACCGTAGTAAAAAGGAGAGATTGGAATCACATTAACCGTAGTAAAGAGGAGAAGTTGGAATGACATTAACCGTAGTAAAGAGGAGAGGTTGGTATCACATTAACCGTAGTAAAGAGGAGAGGTTGGTATCACATTAACCGTAGTAAAGAGGAGAGGTTGGAATCACATTAACCGTAGTAAAGAGGAGAGGTTGGAATCACATTAACCGTAGTAAAGAGGAGAGATTGGAATCACATTAACCGTAGTAAAGAGGAGAGGTTGGAATGACATTAACCGTAGTAAAGAGGAGAGGTTGGAATGACATTAACCGTAGTAAAGAGGAGAGGTTGGAATCACATTAACCGTAGTAAAGAGGAGAGGTTGGAATCACATTAACCGTAGTAAAGAGGAGAGATTGGAATCACATTAACCGTAGTAAAGAGAAGAGGTTGGTATCACCTTAACCGTAGTAAAAAGGAGAGATTGGAATCACATTAACGTAGTAAAGAGGAGAAGTTGGAATGACATTAACCGTAGTAAAGAGGAGAGGTTGGTATCACATTAACCGTAGTAAAGAGGAGAGGTTGGTATCACATTAACCGTAGTAAAGAGGAGAGGTTGGAATCACATTAACCGTAGTAAAGAGGAGAGGTTGGAATCACATTAACCGTAGTAAAGAGGAGAGATTGGAATCACATTAACCGTAGTAAAGAGGAGAGGTTGGAATGACATTAACCGTAGTAAAGAGGAGAGGTTGGAATGACATTAACCGTAGTAAAGAGGAGAGGTTGGAATCACATTAACCGTAGTAAAGAGGAGAGGTTGGAATCACATTAACCGTAGTAAAGAGGAGAGATTGGAATCACATTAACCGTAGTAAAGAGGAGAGGTTGGAATGACATTAACCGTAGTAAAATGGAGAGGTTGGAATCACATTAACCGTAGTAAAGAGGAGAGGTTGGAATCACATTAACCGTAGGAAAGAGGAGAGGTTGGAATGACATTAACCGTAGTAAAGAGGAGGAGGTTGGAATCACATTAACCGTAGTAAAGAGGAGAGATTGGAATCACATTAACCGTAGTAAAGAGGAGGAGGTTGGAATCACATTAACCGTAGTAAAGAGGAGAGGTTGGAATCACATTAACCGTAGTAAAGAGGAGAGATTGGAATCGCATTAACGTAGTAAAGAGGAGGAGGTTGGAATCACATTAACCGTAGTAAAGAGGAGAGGTTGGAATCACATTAACCGTAGTAAAGAGGAGAGGTTGGTATCACATTAACCGTAGTAAAGAGGAGAGATTGGAATCACATTAACCGTAGTAAAGAGGAGGAGGTTGGAATGACAATAACCGTAGTAAAGAGGAGAGGTTGGTATCACATTAACCGTAGTAAAGAGGAGAGGTTGGAATCACATTAACCGTAGTAAAGATGAGAAGTTGGAATGACATTAACCGTAGTAAAGAGGAGAGGTTGGAATCACATTAACCGTAGTAAAGAGGAGAGGTTGGAATGACATTAACCGTAGTAAAGAGGAAAGGTTGGTATCACATTAACCGTAGTAAAGAGGAGGAGGTTGGAATCACATTAACCGTAGTAAAGAGGAGAGGTTGGAATCACATTAACCGTAGTAAAGAGGAGAGTTTGGAATCACATTAACCGTAGTAAAGAGGAGAGGATGGAATCACATTAACCGTAGTAAAGGGAAGGAGGTTGGAATCACATTAACCGTAGTAAAGAGGAGAGGTTGGAATGACATTAACCGTAGTAAAGAGGAGAGGCTGTAATCACATTAACCGTCGTAAAGAGGAGAGATTGGAATCGCATTAACGTACTAAAGAGGAGGAGGTTGGAATCACATTAACCGTAGTAAAGAGGAGAGGTTGGAATCACATTAACCGTAGTAAAGAGGAGAGGTTAGAATCACATTAACCGTAGTAAAGAGGAGAGGTTAGAATCACATTAACCGTAGTAAAGAGGAGGAGGTTGGAATCACATTAACCGTAGTAAAGAGGAGAGGTTGGAATCACATTAACCGTAGTAAAGGGGAGGAGGTTGGAATCACATTAACCGTAGTAAAGAAGAGAGGTTGGAATGACATTAACCGTAGTAAAGAGGAGAGGCTGGAATCACATTAACCGTAGTAAAGGGGAGGGGGTTGAAATCACATTAACCGTAGTAAAGAGGAGAGGTTGGAATGACATTAACCGTAGTAAAGAGGAGTGGTTGTAATCACATTAACCGTAGTAAAGAGGAGAGATTGGAATCGCATTAACCGTAGTAAAGAGGAGGAGGTTGGAATCACATTAACCGTAGTAAAGAGGAGAGGTTGGAATGACATTAACAGTAGTAAAGAGGAGAGGCTGGAATCACATTAACCGTAGTAAAGGGGAGGGGGTTGAAATCACATTAACCGTAGTAAAGAGGAGAGGTTGGAATGACATTAACCGTAGTAAAGAGGAGAGGTTGGAATCACATTAACCGTAGTAAAGAGGAGAGATTGGAATCGCATTAACCGTAGTAAAGAGGAGGAGGTTTGAATCACATTAACCGTAGTAAAGAGGAGAGGCTGGAATCACATTAACCGTAGTAAAGGGGAGGGGGTTGAAATCACATTAACCGTAGTAAAGAGGAGAGGTTGGAATGACATTAACCGTAGTAAAGAGGAGAGGTTGGAATCACATTAACCGTAGTAAAGAGGAGAGATTGGAATCGCATTAACGTAGTAAAGAGGAGGAGGTTGGAATCACATTAACCGTAGTAAAGAGGAGAGGTTGGAATCACATTAACCGTAGTAAAGGGGAGGAGGTTGGAATGACATTAACCGTAGTAAAGAGGAGAGGCTGGAATCACATTAACCGTAGTAAAGAGGAGAAGTTGGAATCACATTAACCGTAGTAAAGAGGAGAGATTGGAATCACATTAACCGTAGTAAAGAGGAGGAGGTTGGAATCACATTAACCGTAGTAAAGAGGAGAGGTTGGAATCACATTAACCGTAGTAAAGAGGAGAGGTTGGAATGACATTAACCGTAGTAAAGAGGAGAGGTTGGAATCACATTAACCGTAGTAAAGAGGAGAGGTTGGTATCACATTAACCGTAGTAAAGAGGAGAGATTGGAATCACATTAACCGTAGTAAAGAGGAGAGGTTGGAATCACATTAACCGTAGTAAAGGGGAGGGGGTTGGAATCACATTAACCGTAGTAAAGAGGAGAGGTTGGAATGACATTAACCGTAGTAAGGAGGAGAGGTTGGAATGACATTAACCGTAGTAAAGAGGAGAGATTGGAATGACATTAACCGTAGTAAAGAGGAGAGGTTGGAATCACATTAACCGTAGTAAAGAGGAGAGGTTGATATCACATTAACCGTAGTAAAGAGGAGAGATTTGAATCACATTAACCGTAGTAGAGATGAGAGGTTGGAATCACATTAACCGTAGTAAAGAGGAGAGATTGGAATCGCATTAACGTAGTAAAGAGGAGGAGGTTGGAATCACATTAACCGTAGTAAAGAGGAGAGGTTGGAATCACATTAACCGTAGTAAAGAGGAGAGGTTGGTATCACATTAACCGTAGTAAAGAGGATAGATTGGAATCACATTAACCGTAGTAAAGAGGAGAGGTTGGAATCACATTAACCGTAGTAAAGGGGAGGAGGTTGAAATCACATTGACCGTAGTAAAGAGGAGAGGTTGGAATGACATTAACCGTAGTAAAGAGGAGAGGTTGGAATCACATTAACCGTAGTAAAGAGGAGAGATTGGAATCGCATTAACCGTAGTAAAGAGGAGGAGGTTGGAATCACATTAACCGTAGTAAAGAGGAGAGGTTGGAATCACATTAACCGTAGTAAAGGGGAGGAGGTTGGAATCACATTAACCGTAGTAAAGAGGAGAGGTTGGAATGACATTAACCGTAGTAAAGAGGAGAGGCTGGAATCACATTAACCGTAGTAAAGAGGAGAGGTTGGAATCACATTAACCGTAGTAAAGAGGAGAGGTTGGTATCACATTAACCGTAGTAAAGAGGAGAGATTGGAATCACATTAACCGTAGTAAAGAGGAGAGGTTGGAATCACATTAACCGTAGTAAAGGGGAGGGGGTTGGAATCACATTAACCGTAGTAAAGAGGAGAGGTTGGAATGACATTAACCGTAGTAAAGAGGAGAGGTTGGAATCACATTAACCGTAGTAAAGAGGAGAGATTGGAATCGCATTAACCGTAGTAAAGAGGAGGAGGTTGGAATCACATTAACCGTAGTAAAGAGGAGAGGTTGGAATGACATTAACCGTAGTAAAGAGGAGAGGTTGGTATCACATTAACCGTAGTAAAGAGGAGAGATTGGAATCACATTAACCGTAGTAGAGATGAGAGGTTGGAATCACATTAACCGTAGTAAAGAGGAGAGGTTGGAATCACATTAACCGTAGTAAAGAGGAGAGGTTGGTATCACATTAACCGTAGTAAAGAGGAGAGGTTGGAATCACATTAACCGTAGTAAAGAGGAGAGGTTGGAATGACATTAACCGTAGTAAAGAGGAGAGATTGGAGTCACATTAACCGCAGTAAAGAGGAGAGGTTGGAATGACATTAACCGTAGTAGAGATGAGAGGTTGGAATCACATTAACCGTAGTAAAGAGGAGAGGTTGGAATCACATTAACCGTAGTAAAGAGGAGAGGTTGGAATGACATTAACCGTAGTAAAGAGGAGAGGTTGGAATGACATTAACCGTAGTAAAGAGGAGAGGTTGATATCACATTAACCGTAGTAAAGAGGAGAAGTTGGAATGACATTAACCGTAGTAAAGAGGAGAGGTTGGAATCACATTAACCGTAGTAAAGAGGAGAAGTTGGAATGACATTAACCGTAGGAAAGAGGAGAGGTTGGTATCACATTAACCGTAGTAAAGAGGAGAGATTGGTATCACATTAACCGTAGGAAAGAGGAGAGGTTGGTATCACATTAACCGTAGTAAAGAGGAGAGATTGGTATCACATTAACCGTAGGAAAGAGGAGAGGTTGGAATCACATTAACCGTAGTAAAGAGGAGAGGTTGGTATCACATTAACCGTAGTAAAGAGGAGAGGTTAGAATCACATTAACCGTAGTAAAGAGGAGAGGTTGGAATCACATTAACCGTAGTAAAGAGGAGAGGTTTGTATCACATTAACCGTAGGAAAGAGGAGAGGTTGGTATCACATTAACCGTAGTAAAGAGGAGAGGTTAGAATCACATTAACCGTAGTAAAGAGGAGAGGTTGGAATCACATTAACCGTAGTAAAGAGGAGAGATTGGAATCACATTAACCGTAGTAAAGAGGAGAGGTTAGAATCACATTAACCGTAGTAAAGAGGAGAGGTTGGAATCATATTAACCGTAGTAAAGAGGAGAGATTGGTATCACAATAACCGTAGTAAAGAGGAGAGGTTGGTATCACATTAACCGTAGTAAAGAGGAGAGATTGGTATCACATTAACCGTAGGAAAGAGGAGAGGTTGGTATCACATTAACCGTAGTAAAGAGGAGAGATTGGTATCACATTAACCGTAGTAAAGAGGAGAGGTTGGTATCACATTAACCGTAGTAAAGAGGAGAAGTTGGAATGACATTAACCGTAGTAAAGAGGAGAGGTTGGAATCACATTAACCAGTTTAACCATGCAACATTTGTGTGGCTGTCCCAATGCAAGACCTGGAATTCGAATGTCACATGTCGTGATCTTATTATTTTATGTTCACTGATTTGAGGTGAGTTACATTTTTTCGGTTTGTTGATATTGGTGAATGTTGATCATCGATGTTTAAACTTCCTCCTTTTTCCTGAAAAATATGCCGTTATACTGTGATTGTGAAGTGAAGGTGGACTTCAAAGAAGCAAATTCTAAAGGATATGTCAAATATATTGAGTTCGATAAACAGTGAAACTATGATTGATTGATTGATTGACTGATTGATTGATTGATTGATTGATTGATTGATTGATTGATTGATTGATTGATTGATTGATTGATTGATTGATTGATTGATTGATTGATTGATTGATTGATTGCCAAACCCAGAGGTGTGAAGCTAGATATAAGTTGCATGAAAACGTAGATATCTAATTTAATGCACATGACGCTTTTCTAGAATAGCCATCATCGGGTATGCTCAAAGCCACATTAATTGAAAGCAAAATAACTTAAAAGTCGCTTGGTGCAAGAAACCAAAGGACGTAAACAGGATAGCCAAAATTGGCCTAGGTCGCCTATGCTTGAGGGATGAGAATCCAAAAGGTAATGTATGAGTGACAGTAGTCGCGGGCTCATGATCGCTTTCGAATTGTTTTATAACAATTGCTATGATGTCATTCGATTGAAAAACAATATACTCTGAGTTGATACTCTTGACAATTCTCGTGTTATATATTAATTCATTTAGTGATGTAGAATAAAAAAAACTATGACTTACATTTATATCTACATTTACCATATTTTTTTAAAATAATATAATTATGCTTAAATGGCAAGGCTTTTAAAAAGAAACTATAAGAAAATAAAAAAGTACAAAAAGAATAAAAGAAGGTACATCAAAGTATCCCATTTTCTGAAGAAAACAGACCTATCATTTCTTACATGAGATGAGGTAATAGAAATCTCTTCATTCGCATTATAGTTTTATATGATATTTAAATTATTGAAGCGAGTTAATATCTATACATTTATCTATAAATATGACCTACACCCAATCTACTTTTCAAACTATGTCAAGCAGAGCAAACCCTTTTTGCAAGTACATTTCTGAATCGAATCTGTGTTAACTACATGCAAAAGGTAAATTTAATTTTGTTTTTCTTCATTTTTTAAAAAGATTCACATTTTAGATATTGTTTTTATTATACGAGAATTAGCAATTAAGCAAAATTTGTTTTCATTTTGGCCATTGCATTCGATTGATGGCTTCTGATTACACCTTCTCATATCTTCAATTTTTTGTTTCAGCAGCTTCTAATTAGAAGCATTTTGTTATGGTTAATTGCCGGTTGCTTGTTGCAAAGCAAAATATATTGTATGGGTGTGTCTTCGTAGATTTCGTTGTTGTGTTTGATGTTTTCAGCCTGTAGTTACAATGGGTTTTACTTCATTATATGACCATTTCTATGTGATCTTGTGTTCACCAATTTTGCACAATGATCTTTGGTATAGATAAAAAGTTCTGATTCATTTTAGGGGATTCTATTCCAAACAAGAAATGTCCCGACATTTTTTCCATCTCGACTTGCTGATAGTTGTGAGCCCTTTATTTTTCAATGTTTAGCTGATGACGTTTAGTAAAGTGATTACCGTCGATCTTATCCACCATCTAAGACTCTTTCAGGAATTTTGAAGAATGTATTATTTAAAGTGTTTTGCTTTCATTTCTTTTCTAATAGATGGATTGTCAATCACGTCAAAATTGAAAAATGTTCTTTAGATACGTACTTTTAATACTTAAATACAGTTCTACAGTGATTGTAAGAGAAGTTCTGAAGGTATACAAATTGCGTTTTTTGTTATGAAGTACGATAATTAAACGGCTATGGATGATGAAATTATTTGTGCAATATTGTATAAAATTTAAAAGCAACCATATTAAGGAAATATACGTTTGTTGAAGGGAACAATTGTCATTGTAACTATACTTTGCTTATGACATGTTTATTGTTAAGAAAGGGTGGACACTTCACTGCATGATACATAGTGTAATTGTTTAACATTTTGCTCTTAACATTCTATGTAGTTTGTAAGATGAGAACAATAGAATGAACAGTGGACCTTTAAAGAATATGTTGCTTAAAAGAAATAATAATCAAACACACCGCATAGATATCTCAAGCAATAAATTTGTAAGATTTCGTCACCTGTTTCTATAATTATAACTATTTTTCCATGCACCGATTCCAATAAATATTATTATTATTATTATTATTATTATTATTATTATTATTTTTATTATTATTATTATTATTATTCACTCGATACAACATTATGTGATAAAGTTTGCCAGTGACTTGTGACAAGTCGGTGGTTTTCTCTGGGTACTCCAGTTTCCTCCACCAATAAAACTGACCTCCTCGATATCACTGAAATATTGTAGAAAGTGGTGTTAAACACCATAAACCAATCAAGAACTATTATTATTATTATTATCAGTAGTAGTAGTAGTATCTACATTACATATTAACATTACATGACCCCATTGGAAATAAAAGAAAACCCTTCATGGGTTGATTTCTTCTTTAAGTATTATTGATATAAAGTATTCGGAAGTCATTCTAATTTTTTATTTTACACTTAAGTTAAGCATACTTTTAAATGTTCATGTACATTTTAAGATATTTTATCCTGAACAAATTTCACTTTTTACCACAAGCATAACACCACATAAGACCGGTTTACGGTCTGTAAATGATCTTTATACCCTGATACAAGATCAATATTTTCAATACGAACTATTTCTTATCTAACTAGTTGTATTTTAATTCATTTATATTTTATTTAAATACCTCAGTTGTCTGATATTTGTTATACGATATTTTTACAGATATTTGACACAACAGGCGCCACACCAACTAATACCAAGTAATATCAATAATAGAGAAATGGTAGAGACACTTCTACCTGTCTGATTAATTAGAGATATGGAGGAATCACAACGCTCCAATGTTCAGTGAATTATTTGATTCCAGTCAAGTCCGACTGCAAGTGTTGCATTAAGGAAAACACGATACACAACGTGGCAATTTCTAGACTGCAAGTTTTGCATTAACGAAAACACGATAGACAACATTACAAGTTGTAGACATGAGTATATCAGTGTTTTGTGTTGTTTGTTGTGTATTACTGTACAGCTGCGTGGCTACAACACCAGGAAACTTGTGTACTAACACTGTTGGTATTAAGTGTGCATGTACTTATTCAAGATCAGGAGAATTAAGTATGGATTGTACAGTACGCAGCTTAACATTCATACCTACTGGAATACAACAGGATGCTATTACTGTGTAAGTCATTATTGTTCTATATATAACCATAGACTCCTCTTGTCATGTGCAGATCATAATATACCTCTTAGTATGCCAATGTGGTCGCGATTGCATGGTAGTTGGATTTAATTACAACTATGTGTGCAATCAGTGACTATCACAACTAAAGTTGTGAGTTCGACTCCCGCTCATGGCGAGGTGTACTGGATAAAGCATGTTTGTCGGTGACTTGCGGCATACGATATAACTGAAATATTGTTGACCCCTTTGTATATCAAGTTAATAAGTTGGGTACTTTGTATTCGTGCTCTAGTACCGTTTATACGTCTGATATGGGTACTTTGTATTCGTGCTCTAGTACCGTTTATACGTCTGATATAGGTACTTTGTATTCGTGCTCTAGTACCGTTTGTACGTCTGATATAGGTACTTTGTATTCGTGCTCTAGTACCGTTTGTACGTCTGATATAGGTACTTTGTATTCGTGCTCTAGTACCGTTTGTACGTCTGATATAGGTACTTTGTATTCGTGCTCTAGTATCGTTTGTACGTCTGATATAGGTACTTTGTATTCGTGCTCTAGTACCGTTTATACGTCTGATATAGGTACTTTGTATTCGTGTTCTAGTACCGTTTGTACGTCTGATATAGGTACTTTGTATTCGTGCTCTAGTACCGTTTATACGTCTGATATGGGTACTTTGTATTCGTGCTCTAGTACCGTTTATACGTCTGATATAGGTACTTTGTATTCGTGCTCTAGTACCGTTTGTACGTCTGATATAGGTACTTTGTATTCGTGCTCTAGTACCGTTTGTACGTCTGATATAGGTACTTTGTATTCGTGCTCTAGTACCGTTTATACGTCTGATATAGGTACTTTGTATTCGTGTTCTAGTACCGTTTGTACGTCTGATATAGGTACTTTGTATTCGTGCTCTAGTAACGTTTGTACGTCTGATATAGGTACTTTGTATTCGTGCTCTAGTACCGTTTGTACGTCTGATATAGGTACTTTGTATTCGTGCTCTAGTACCGTTTATACGTCTGATATAGGTACTTTGTATTCGTGTTCTAGTACCGTTTGTACGTCTGATATAGGTACTTTGTATTCGTGTTCTAGTACCGTTTATACGTCTGATATAGGTACTTTGTATTCGTGCTCTAGTACCGTTTGTACGTCTGATATAGGTACTTTGTATTCGTGTTCTAGTACCGTTTATACGTCTGATATAGGTACTTTGTATTCGTGTTCTAGTACCGTTTATACGTCTGATATAGGTACTTTGTATTCGTGCTCTAGTACCGTTTGTACGTCTGATATAGGTACTTTGTATTCGTGTTCTAGTACCGTTTATACGTCTGATATAGGTACTTTGTATTCGTGTTCTAGTACCGTTTATACGTCTGATATGGGTACTCTTGTTTTTGTATCTTCAGGTATCAGTTGAGTACGTTATGCATCTTCTTTTCTTCTGACTTGGATATCATGCCATGCTGCTAGGATGGTCGAATACTGAGATCGTTGACACCACTAATAATTATTAGAGCCGCGATGGTCATACGAAGTGTTAAGGTCTCCAGCTCCAGATACGTACCCACCGATTAGTTTGCTCTGTCTTTCCAACGTTTCCCCAGTTATTAAATCTGGTAGTCACGATGTAGCGCTAACATTGCTGAATATATATATATATATATATATATATGGATTAGTAAGACTTGTGATGTGTGGTTAATTATAAGATAGGTGATTAAGTACAATTATGCATGTTTCAATTTAATATGGCCGTGTGTAAAATGCAATGAATTGAGAGATGTACTCCCCATTGTTTCAACGTAAAACCATTTGTTGCAATGTGCGCCATAAAAATCACACCCTTATGCATTAGAAAGTACTTGATATAATTAGTCCGTTCGTATATAAGCCAACTATTTGTGAGATATTTCACCAAAAATATAATTTATTGTTTAAGTGCAGAAATCAGATAGTTCAACTTCAAAATGACACTATATTTGATTACAGGACACGCAAATACATAATTTATTCATAAGGACTCATTCAAGCCCACATATCTCGTACACGCAACGAAAAAATCTGCGATACCTTAAACTACAAAAAGAAAGTAGTTCTTATCAACCGCTTTCTTCCCCAACCTACACATCTCGACAAAGGTTAATACACATGTACACATATTATATTTTTTCCAAATAGAGATATGTTTATCATGTTTATCATTGACAATAAGCAAGTAAAACCCGATATAATTTGTGGTAATAATTCGCCACGAACTACAAATTGATGTATATTTGTAGTGATAATTTGATACGAAGGATTTTGCTAATTCATATGTAGGGCGGGTAATTTAACATTTTAAACTGTAAATATAGTGTATTTTGATTGTGTTTGTCCTCCACATTTTAAGATAACGAACGAACTGTCAGATGCAATGAACATTTGACGACATGTGTTCGGGGGGGGGGGGGGGGGGGTTACATTTGCTCAATAAACCACAGTGTTTATAACAAAGTTCCCATGCTGGCCAATCTATTTCTCACACCAGACGACGGAGTCTCTACTCTTATCATTGTTGTCCTTCCCGTAAGATCTCGTTTGTTAATTCAGCAACGTTTCGAAATCGTGGACTACGTTGGTTTATTTAACTACCAATAATGTTCCAATACGTCCTCTATTAAATTCATCAAGAATCATGACAATGTACGATTTACCTCTTGTTGTATGATTTCTTGACAATGAGGACTCGTTTTTGCGTTATCTTAAAAAATTCAAAATTGGATGCAATGTGCACGTTATACACGTTGTAACGGTATACAGGGTTGTTAAGTAAACGTTATAGAAAACAGAAGTGGGAATCAGGAATGGACAATCCAGAGATACTGGCAACATTGGGCACACAAGACGTAGACAATCCAGAGAAACTGGCAACATTGGGCACACAAGACGTAGACAATCCAGAGAAACTGGCAACATTGGGCACACAAGACGTAGACAATCCAGAGACACTGGCAACATTGGGCACACAAGACGTAGACAATCCAGAGAAACTGGCAAAATTGGGCACACAAGACGTAGACAATCCAGAGAAACTGGCAACATTGGGCACACAAGACGGAGACAATCCAGAGAAACTGGCAACATTGGGCACACAAGACGAAGACAATCCAGAGAAACTGACAACATTGGGCACACAAGACGTAGACAATCCAGAGAAACTGGCAACATTGGGCACACAAGACGTAGACAATCCAGTGAAACTGGCAACATTGGGCACACAAGACGAAGAAAATCCAGAGAAACTGGCAACATTGGGCACACAAGGCGTAGACAATCCAGAGAAACTGGCAACATTGGGCACACAAGAGGTAGACAATCCAGAGAAACTGGCAACATTGGACACACAAGACGTAGACAATCCAGTGAAACCGGCAACATTGGGCACACAAGACGAAGACAATCCAGAGAAACTGGCAACATTGGGCACACAAGACGTAGACAATCCAGAGAAACTGGCAAAATTGGGCACACAAGACGTAGACAATCCAGAGAAACTGGCAACATTGGGCACACAAGACGAAGACAATCCAGAGAAACTGGCAACATTGGGCACACAAGACGAAGACAATCCAGAGAAACTGGCAACATTAGGCACACAAGACGTAGACAATCCAGAGAAACTGGCAAAATTGGGCACACAAGACGTAGACAATCCAGAGAAACTGGCAACATTGGGCACACAAGACGTAGACAATCCAGAGAAACTGGCAACATTGGGCACACAAGACGTAGACAATCCAGAGAAACTGGCAACATTGGGCACACAAGACGTAGACAATCCAGTGAAACTGGCAACATTGGGCACACAAGACTAAGACAATCCAGAGAAACTTGCAACATTGGGCACACAAGGCGTAGACAATCCAGAGAAACTGGCAACATTGGGCACACAAGACGTAGACAATCCAGAGAAACTGGCAACATTGGGTACACAAGACGTAGACAATCCAGTGAAACTGGCAATATTGGGCACACAAGACGAAGACAATCCAGAGAAACTGGCAACATTGGGCACGCAAGACGAAGACAATCCAGAGAAACTGGCAACATTGGGCACACAAGACGTAGACAATCCGGAGAAACTGGCAACATTGGGCACACAAAACGTAGACAATCCAGAGAAACTGGCAACATTGGGCACACAAAACGTAGACAATCCAGAGAAACTGGCAACATTGGGCACATAAGACGGAGACAATCCAGAGAAACGGGCAACATTGGGCACACAAGACGTAGACAATCCAGAGAAACTGGCAACATTGGACACACAAGACGTAGACAATCCAGTGAAACCGGCAACATTGGGCACACAAGACGAAGACAATCCAGAGAAACTGGCAACATTGGGCACGCAAGACGAAGACAATCCAGAGAAACTGGCAACATTGGGCACACAAGACGTAGACAATCCAGAGAAACTGGCAACATTGGGCACACAAGACGTAGACAATCCAGAGAAACTGGCAACATTGGGCACACAAGACGTAGACAATCCAGAGAAACTGGCAACATTGGGCACACAAGACGTAGACAATCCAGTGAAACTGGCAACATTGGGCACACAAGACGAAGACAATCCAGAGAAACTGGCAACATTGGGCACACAAGACGAAGACAATCCAGAGAAACTGGCAACATTAGGCACACAAGACGTAGACAATCCAGAGAAACTGGCAAAATTGGGCACACAAGACGTAGACAATCCAGAGAAACTGGCAACATTGGGCACACAAGACGTAGAAAATCCAGAGAAACTGGCAACATTGGGCACACAAGACGTAGACAATCCAGAGAAACTGGCAACATTGGGCACACAAGACGTAGACAATCCAGTGAAACTGGCAACATTGGGCACACAAGACTAAGACAATCCAGAGAAACTGGCAACATTGGGCACACAAGACGTAGACAATCCAGTGAAACTGGCAACATTGGGCACACAAGACTAAGACAATCCAGAGAAACTTGCAACATTGGGCACACAAGGCGTAGACAATCCAGAGAAACTGGCAACATTGGGCACACAAGACGTAGACAATCCAGAGAAACTGGCAACATTGGGTACACAAGACGTAGACAATCCAGTGAAACTGGCAACATTGGGCACACAAGACGAAGACAATCCAGAGAAACTGCCAACATTGGGCACGCAAGACGAAGACAATCCAGAGAAACTGGCAACATTGGGCACACAAGACGTAGACAATCCGGAGAAACTGGCAAAATTGGGCACACAAAACGTAGACAATCCAGAGAAACTGGCAACATTGGGCACACAAAACGTAGACAATCCAGAGAAACTGGCAACATTGGGCACACAAAACGTAGACAATCCAGAGAAACTGGCAACATTGGGCACACAAGACGGAGACAATCCAGAGAAACGGGCAACGTTGGGCACACAAGACGTAGACAATCCAGAGAAACTGGCAACATTGGGCACACAAGACGTAGACAATCCAGAGAAACTGGCAACATTGGGCACACAAAACGTAGACAATCCAGAGAAACTGGCAACATTGGGCACACAAAACGTAGACAATCCAGAGAAACTGGCAACATTGGGCACACAAGACGGAGACAATCCAGAGAAACGGGCAACATTGGGCACACAAGACGTAGACAATCCAGAGAAACTGGCAACATTGGGCACACAAGACGTAGACAATCCAGAGAAACTGGCAAAATTGGGCACACAAGACGTAGACAATCCAGAGAAACTGGCAACATTGGGCACACAAGACGTAGACAATCCAGAGAAACTGGCAACATTGGGCACACAAGACATAGACAATCCAGAGAAACTGGCAACATTGGGCACACAAGACGTAGACAATCCAGTGAAACTGGCAACATTGGGCACACAAGACTAAGACAATCCAGAGAAACTTGCAACATTGGGCACACAAGGCGTAGACAATCCAGAGAAACTGGCAACATTGGGCACACAAGACGTAGACAATCCAGAGAAACTGGCAACATTGGGTACACAAGACGTAGACAATCCAGTGAAACTGGCAACATTGGGCACACAAAACGTAGACAATCCAGAGAAACTGGCAACATTGGGCACACAAGACGGAGACAATCCAGAGAAACGGGCAACATTGGGCACACAAGACGTAGACAATCCAGAGAAACTGGCAACATTGAGCACACAAGACGTAGACAATCCAGAGAAACTGGCAACATTGGGTACACAAAACGTAGACAATCCAGAGAAACTGGCAACATTGGGCACACAAAACGTAGACAATCCAGAGAAACTGGCAACATTGGGCACACAAGACGGAGACAATCCAGAGAAACGGGCAACATTGGGCACACAAGACGTAGACAATCCAGAGAAACGGGCAACATTGGGCACACAAGACGTAGACAATCCAGAGAAACTGGCAACATTGGGCACACAAGACGTAGACAATCCAGAGAAACTGGCAACATTGGGCACACAAGACGTAGACAATCCAGAGAAACTGGCAACATTGGGCACACAAGACGTAGACAATCCAGAGAAACTGGCAACATTGGGCACACAAGACGTAGACAATCCAGTGAAACTGGCAACATTGGACACACAAGACGAAGACAATCCAGAGAAACTGGCAACATTGGGCACACAAGACGTAGACAATCCGGAGAAACTGGCAACATTGGGCACACAAAACGTAGACAATCCAGAGAAACTGGCAACATTGGGCACACAAAACGTAGACAATCCAGAGAAACTGGCAACATTGGGCACACAAGACGGAGACAATCCAGAGAAACGGGCAACATTGGGCACACAAGACGTAGACAATCCAGAGAAACTGGCAACATTGGGCACACAAGACGTAGACAATCCAGAGAAACTGGCAACATTGGGCACACAAAACGTAGACAATCCAGAGAAACTGGCAACATTGGGCACACAAAACGTAGACAATCCAGAGAAACTGGCAACATTGGGCACACAAGACGGAGACAATCCAGAGAAACGGGCAACATTGGGCACACAAGACGTAGACAATCCAGAGAAACGGGCAACATTGGGCACACAAGACGTAGACAATCCAGAGAAACTGGCAACATTGGGCACACAAGACGTAGACAATCCAGAGAAACTGGCAACATTGGGCACACAAGACGTAGACAATCCAGAGAAACTGGCAAAATTGGGCACACAAGACGTAGACAATCCAGAGAAACTGGCAACATTGGGCACACAAGACGTAGACAGTCCAGAGAAACTGGCAACATTGGGCACACAAGACGTAGACAATCCAGAGAAACTGGCAACATTGGGCACACAAGACGTAGACAATCCAGTGAAACTGGAAACATTGGGCACACAAGACTAAGACAATCCAGAGAAACTTGCAACATTGGGCACACAAGGCGTAGACAATCCAGAGAAACTGGCAACATTGGGTACACAAGACGTAGACAATCCAGTGAAACTGGCAACATTGGGCACACAAGACGAAGACAATCCAGAGAAACTGACAACATTGGGCACGCAAGACGAAGACAATCCAGAGAAACTGGCAACATTGGGCACACAAGACGTAAACAATCCGGAGAAACTGGCAACATTGGGCACACAAAACGTAGACAATCCAGAGAAACTGGCAACATTGGGCACACAAAACGTAGACAATCCAGAGAAACTGGCAACATTGGGCACACAAGACGGAGACAATCCAGAGAAACGGGCAACATTGGGCACACAAGACGTAGACAATCCAGAGAAACTGGCAACATTGGGCACACAAGACGTAGACAATCCAGAGAAACTGGCAACATTGGGCACACAAGACGTAGACAATCCAGTGAAACTGGCAACATTGGGCACACAAGACTAAGACAATCCAGAGAAACTTGCAACATTGGGCACACAAGGCGTAGACAATCCAGAGAAACTGGCAACATTGGGCACACAAGACGTAGACAATCCAGAGAAACTGGCAACATTGGGTACACAAGACGTAGACAATCCAGAGAAACTGGCAACATTGGGCACACAAGACGAAGACAATCCATAGAAACTGGCAACATTGGGCACGCAAGACGAAGACAATCCAGAGAAACTGGCAACATTGGGCACACAAGACGTAAGCAATCCGGAGAAACTGGCAACATTGGGCACACAAAACGTAGACAATCCAGAGAAACTGGCAACATTGGGCACACAAAACGTAGACAATCCAGAGAAACTGGCAACATTGGGCACACAAGACGGAGACAATCCAGAGAAACGGGCAACATTGGGCACACAAGACGTAGACAATCCAGAGAAACTGGCAACATTGGGCACACAAGACGTAGACAATCCAGAGAAACTGGCAACATTGGGCACACAAGACGTAGACAATCCAGTGAAACTGGCAACATTGGGCACACAAGACTAAGACAATCCAGAGAAACTTGCAACATTGGGCACACAAGGCGTAGACAATCCAGAGAAACTGGCAACATTGGGCACACAAGACGTAGACAATCCAGAGAAACTGGCAACATTGGGTACACAAGACGTAGACAATCCAGTGAAACTGGCAACATTGGGCACACAAGACGAAGACAATCCAGAGAAACTGGCAACATTGGGCACGCAAGACGAAGACAATCCAGAGAAACTGGCAACATTGGGCACACAAGACGTAGACAATCCAGAGAAACTGGCAAAATTGGGCACACAAGACGGAGACAATCCAGAGAAACTGGCAACATTGGGCACACAAGACGGAGACAATCCAGAGAAACTGGCAACATTGGGCACACAAGACGGAGACAATCCAGAGAAACGGGCAACATTGGGCACACAAGACGTAGACAATCCAGAGAAACTGGCAACATTGGGCACACAAGACGTAGACAATCCAGAGAAACTGGCAACATTGGGCACACAAAACGTAGACAATCCAGAGAAACTGGCAACATTGGGCACACAAAACGTAGACAATCCAGAGAAACTGGCAACATTGGGCACACAAGACGGAGACAATCCAGAGAAACGGGCAACATTGGGCACACAAGACGTAGACAATCCAGAGAAACGGGCAACATTGGGCACACAAGACGTAGACAATCCAGAGAAACTGGCAACATTGGGCACACAAGACGTAGACAATCCAGAGAAACTGGCAACATTGGGCACACAAGACGTAGACAATCCAGAGAAACTGGCAAAATTGGGCACACAAGACGTAGACAATCCAGAGAAACTGGCAACATTGGGCACACAAGACGTAGACAATCCAGTGAAACTGGCAACATTGGGCACACAAGACGAAGAAAAACACATAGTTTTCACTGTGAAATATTCATAAAGAGAGCGTTTCATTGGATAAGCGACACAATAGAAAAAAACCCACCACGTGAAGCGATCTTCTAGGGGTTGTCTCACATGTAAAAGTGCCATCTACAGAAGAAAACGAATATTTTTACTCTTTCGGTATTTTCAATCTCTTCTTACATTTTAAATTATAATGGAATGAACACAATAGCTACACAAATGTAATTGTACTTGGCATAATGACATATATTGTTAATGTACTGAAAATACAGAGCAATTTTATTATCATTCTTGTCAGATAGTGTCGGTTTATTAGTTCTGTGTTCATTATATGCGAGTACTTGTTGAAATTGCATTCTTTTAATGAAATGAAATTATTTTAATTTAATTACATTTCTTGACATTACGATCCTTGTCTAACTCTAACTTTACATAATTTGAATATTAGTAATTCGGTGTGTTGGTTTTGCTATTTTCTGTTATTGACGGAATGGTATGGTTCACATACAGTGTTTGCTCATTATAATTTTATCTAATAATCACGTGTCATTAATCCCTGCTTTTTAACACATTTCCCATTAAGTGGAATATCAAACATATTTTTCTTCATTTAATACACCCAAATTATTTATTAATTATTGGAATTTGACTCACATCTCGATCATAAGTTGTTAAAAAACGTATTATATTTGTCAATTAAAATTCAACAGCAGCAATTAAGGAAATATTTTCATATCTTGTTTTCGATAATTAACAAAAAACAAATATTCAAATAGACGCTTCAGACGAGATGTCTTTGTAAAGACTTGCACTTTTTGTCGGCAATATATATGAAAATGTATATAAACTTGGAAGTGTGGTAAATGAACCTACTCCATTGACGTAAAATACTTTTTTTATCAGTAATTAACTGACTTAAAACCCTTTTTGGAACATTTATTATTTAATGTATTGAATTGAATGTGCCATTGGTTTTAATCGACAGCTTCCGTAATTTGTTCAGTTAAATCATGATACCCAGATTTATTAATGGAGGAAAGCTCATAGAATAATACCGAACTGAATTGAGTGATAGAGAGGGATAATAAGATGCAACAACGTTTTCTGTATTACTTTGAATATTGGATATTTTTTCTACAATACCATTGAAATAAATTTGTAAAACTGGATGTGAAATCAACCCACAGCAGTATCTAATGAACAACCGTTTGTTAGAAGTAGTTGTTGGTGTCCTGTGACAAGGCAATTTTTTCCGACCCAACCATCGCCTACATTTTGACTTGTGACAGTCAAACCATCTGACCAAACCATACATTTTTACTTGCATCATATATTGTTTGTACACTAGTACTCGTCATACCTATAGGCTACTGTAATACTGCTCACTTGACGCTAAACTACAATACAATCACCTTTCAATGCTTCTGTAGAATACTCTCTGATCTTGATAAATACACTGAAATTGCAGATTGCCTTGCAGTGTTTTATTTACACTTTTAATTGTCATTTGCTGGCCGTGTTGTATTCGACACTATGCTTCTTTCCGTACTTCCATGATTAAACCTGTGTTCATGATTGAATATATATATATTTGTTCATTTTCATTTTTTAATTGTAGTGACTTCAGTGACAACAGCATAACCAGCGTGGAGTTGGATGATTTTAATGGCTTAGAGCAACTAGAAACTCTGTAAGTAGCAAACAAAATACAAAATATTCAGTCATAAATTAAAAAATAATTAAAATATCTAATTTGCCTACCCATTGTTGAGGTTTTCGGCACCGAGTCAATGTATTCAGACCAAAATACAAATGCACTTTTTCTCTATGCACTATGTTGCTGTTAGTTGCTTGGTAACCGACTCTGAAGTTGTCATATTAATGCATGTGTGTATATTTTGAATGTAACTTTCTCCACCTCTTAAACCGGATGTTCGTGGTCTCACGGTGATGGCTACAACCACCCATGACTGCAAGCAATCAGAATGCATGTTACAAGAGCATGTGCTTTGTAGGAAATATAGAATGGACACGTCTAGGTTTTGCCATAAGGGACTGCCAAACAAACACAAAATTATTTTGGGTACACATTTAGTGGATTCAGTTAACTGTGGACATATTTTGATATGAGCTAAAATATATACATTGTGCTGATTGGCTGAAAGAGATGCCATTTTAGGGACGTGGGCACAGGGGTGAAGAGGAAGAGAAGTGGATTGTGCCCCTTTTCTGGCGAATATGAGTAAAGATATAAACCAAAATATTTTCTAGCTCATAGACAAGCAATATATTTTATATCTTACCGATTTTGATGCTGTCAATCGACTTCATTTCTATTTTACCCATTTCAAAACTTTTAGCCAACATACCTTTCTAACGTATCGACTTTGATGGCAACATAATAAATATAGAATGATGCCAGTTATAAAGGTCGCGACAAACATTATCTCTAGTGTTGCAACGAGTCTGACATTTGTGATACTGGTTATAATGTATGTCAATATCTTCAAAACTGATGTAAATGTTCTTATCGTCTACGTCATATTGTGTTTGACGTCAGACTCATCGATACTTTTTAGTTTCTGAGTTAGTCGTCTACGTCATATTGTGTTTGACGTCAGACTCACCAATACTTTTTAGTTTCTGAGTTAGTCGTCTACGTCATATTGTGTTTGACGTCAGACTCACCGATCCTTTTTAGTTTCTGAGTTAGTCGTCTACGTCATATTGTGTTTGACGTCAGACTCACCGATACTTTTTAGTTTCTGAGTTAGTCGTCTACGTCATATTGTGTTTGACGTCAGACTCACCGATCCTTTTTAGTTTCTGAGTTAGTCGTCTACGTCATATTGTGTTTGACGTCAGACTCACCGATGCGTTTTAGTTTCTGAGTTAGTCGTCAACGTCATATTGTGTTTGACGTCAGACTCACCGATACGTTTTAGTTTCTTAGTTAGTCGTTTATGTTGTCAATATCAATAGAATCAACAGAAATTTGCTCAAATCATCGCCAAAGAGTATTAATTTATCACGGTGAATATTTACAACAATTCTATGTTTTCTTTTTCTGCTTCATAACATCAGTTATAAATTTCAGTTATTACTTGATGTGTCTTTACTCATTTCACGTCATTGGCATACATTTTAAATACTTATCAGCCGACTCTATTACTACTTTTTTAATTATACATACTGTTTGTTTCTAGGCTTGTTCTCATGAATATAGCTATAATAGTGTTCACTTGTTAATCTATTAATCAATTAATATGAGGCAGGTGCAACCTGAAACGCTCCCGAAGAACAGTAATTTTTCTTCCTGTTTACAAAATATCAAGCTTAAGAATAACACCACCTAAAACTCCAAACTCCGGACAGTTTTCGTATCCGCTACCGAACATTGTTTCATTTTCATTTCGACTAGAGTTCCGGTTTAGGTCACGTGATTTTTCTTTTAATTTATTTCCGGTTTGGCAGCCATATTGTTGAAGATTTTGAAGTGCCATAGTAGTACATATTCATACTTCTACCATTAACGCTCCCGAACTTCGGAAGCGTATTAATATGTTGGTAGACACATGAAGATCCTATACAGCACACAATTAATAGTTATTTTTTTATCATTTATTATTGTTATTTATTTCAAATTTCAGTTATTTAAAACAAAATTTGATTAGTGCCATTGTTCCAGGGGCATTTGACAAATTGTACAGTCTACAAACTTTGTAAGTAAAGTATTAAAAAAACTTATCATTTCCTACTACCAATACTGTAGTCTATTAATTGGTAATTATTATGTTTTAAAATGACGATGAATTCTTAATTTTTTTAAATAAACGTATTTCATAGCTCTAATACAAGGAATGGGATTGAGCACACGTCATAGCAGTATTATAAACGCCCTCTCTCTACAATTTACAACTTGACATAATACATGACAAAAATCAATAAAAATATACATATATTAGAACAATTGATTAAGTGAAATTAACCGTAAATGTGATGCTAACATTTACAGAAAAGAACAGATAGATTTACAAAGAAGAAGAAAAAAGTACTAATAAAAGTAACACCTGCAACAATCGATCAAAGATGTGCCTATTGCGTTTGAACGTTTGAACTGCTGTAAAAATGTCAACATTTTATGCTACTGTTAAATTGTCATTTCCTTATAAAAATGTATGGGTTCGTGCCCGGCTTTGCATATTACAAAAAAAGGTGCACTCGACTCGCAGCCCATGGTCGGTGGTTCTCTCCGGGTACTCCGGCGTCTTCCACCACTAAAACTGGTCGCCATGATATAGTTGAAATATTTGCTGAAAGTGGCGTTAGGCACTTTAATCAATCAATCAATCAATTATAAAAATATATCTTAGCAAATGGTAATTATTGGACATCCGATGTCTTCTGGTATAAAACAGTCAATTATCATTGTAATAAAATGGCACTTTATTTGTTCTACTTTAGAACCATTTCTATCCATTGTAAATAATTGACACCCAATGTCTTTCTACAATAGAACAGACTATATCACTGTAATTAATTGACACCCCATTTATTTTATTATAATACAAGCAATGGCTATTGAAATTAATGGACAAAACATATATTCTATCACAAAACAGTTAATTGGCACACAATATCTCTTATGTTAGAACAATATAAGGCTATTACAATAAGCAGCATGTAATCTTTATGATATCTGAACCATATATAACCGTTGTGATTACCAAATACAATAAAACAGACTATCGCAATTGTAGTTCATGTACTGTTCATGTAGTCCAATTTACTTTAGAGCAACCTATATCATTTAATATTAATATGCGCCAAAATATCTAGTACTTTTGAATATTCTATAGATATTGAAATTAATGAACGCTCAATATTGAACAATTCGATATTAATATATATATTTGACGCAGTGGTATTTTTGTTGTTTGCTAGCCGGGATGTACACTTAGTAATCATTTTAAGCATCAATTGACTGTCTCTACAACATTATAACGCAACCTGCATATGGAGTATATACTCTCAGATGAAACAATATTCCAGAGCTTGTGGTTCCTGTCTGGAGTTCCTTGATAGAGGGTTGCTGCTAACAAGGAAGCTACTGAACTAAGGGTTCCTCTTGGTTAATTTGAAGTCATCACTTCAAAATTTTTCCCGGTCACCACCATGATTTGGTTGACTGTTATGGAATATCTGTGTCACAAATAACCACGGATATGTTCCACTTTCCGGTCCTTTCCTCCTTCATGACTTATCACCGGGTTTGTAACTAGATTAACACGACGTGTGTCACTAGTGGAGCAGGAAATGCTTACCATTCCGGAGCACCCCTGTGTGTAATGGGGTCCGTATTACTCGATCTTTAGTTTTACGGATTCTGATTACCCCTTTGGTATTTTCAAACTCGCCTGGGATCAATATAATTACTGGTAACTAATTTGATTAAATTATGAATGGTCGACCATAGCTTTAGATCTGAATTAATACTGTATGATGTAGATTGTATTTTGTGTTGTGGTCGAATAGTCAAGTAGAACTATTATCACTAGCTTCACAGTGTGACTGTTCTTACAATATAATATGTGTAACATTAAATTTATTTTGTTTTACAGAAGTCTACAAGGAAATAAGCTAACAGTTGTTCAATCTGGTTATTTCTATCACATGCCTAGTCTTGTTCTGTTGTAAGTAATTAATTATCCACTGTATCTATTTTTGAGTGATTCGTTATTATATGGTATATGAGTGCCTTCTTAGTGGTAATTATATGGTAGTTAGAGTTATAACTACCTATGCAATCAGTGCTTATCACCACTACTGTTATGAGTTTGAATACCGCGCATGGTGTGGTGTACTCAATACAGCATTATATGAAAACGATTGTCAGTGACTTGCGTCAGGTTGTTGGTTTTCTGCGGGTACTCCGGTTTCCTCCACCAATAAAACTGACCGCCACGATATAGCTTAAATATTGTTGAACGTGGCGCTAAACAACATAACCCTTACCCTATCTGGCATACGATTAGCTTATGGTGTCGCATGCAATTTGCTTTGTCACTGGTTTTATTCAACTGGGATTTTTAATTAGATTTAAACAGTTCAATTGTATGACTTAGATATATATTTTTAATTTTCTATTTCAGATCTAAGATATTTGTTTTTTGGCAATCCTGTTTAGGCCCTTTGGTTTTCTTGTTCCTAAAAACTTTTAGATTATTTGTCTTTCACATATTTTGACATTGAGCCTACCTGATGAAGATCATTCCAGAAACGCGTCGTGCGCACTAAATTTGATATCTGCGTTTTCATTTTAAATCTGATAGTAATTGGTAAATTATAAAACGCATTCGTATAAAATAGCAAACGAACTGCGCCATATCTTCCAGTGTGGAATTTATAATCATGACTTCAGATCACAAAATAATAAAATATGGAAAATTATTAATGTATTTTATGCTACAATCACCTTAGCCGATGATATATCCTGTTAGGCTTACCAATCAGTCCATCATTACAAAACTGCATCGTGTATGCTTAATTGGATATCTATGGATATCACTACATTTTGCATAATAATGAATAGATACATATAAATCATATCTTTATGCATATTCTACGGGTAAAAGATAATCAGTCGCATCATCATCTCCACTATGGCTATATGAAATAAACTTTGTCTTGTAAATCAATATAATGATCATATCTTTGACTCTATTTTCACAAATGACCAAGCAACACAGTAATCCAAGACAATATCGACATGACTGCTCGTCTTCCGTCTTTTTATTTCGTCAAATAAATGCATTCAGGCAGTGCAACATTTATAAATAAATGTAATTAAGCAGTATTTTAAATCTTTGAACATGTTATACGATATAACCTCGCTTTGAGGCAGTTTGCGCTTAATAAACAAGAAAGCGATTTTTGAAGCGTAAACTGTTCCAAGCAGGTATGACCTTTTCAAAAATTGAAAATATGCCTTATAATTTAATTTTTACAGCAAATTTGTCCTCGATTTTATTTTCGATTATTTCATTGGACTATATGAAGTAGTCGTTTGCGAATGAATACGTTGGCGACCCAGGTAATCATGCATAACCAATGTTGTTCAACGCAGATCAGCCAATCAGATTGCAGAATTCACATTAAATTAAATTATTTCAACATAGCTAAAGAGTAGATTGAAATAGCATTTATTTTATTTTTTATCAAACACGGCAAGTGCGCTTCGCGGTGAAGCAACATATTCCGTTTTTATAGTCTTTCGTTTTACCCGCGGTGGTCCCAGCCACGATCTACCGCATTCGGTGGTGGACACGCTAACCACTACACCACAGATGCAATTGATATCACACTGAGAGTACAACATTTCACAAAATAGTGCCAGTACGAGGACATAAAGTCATAAGCATAATATGTAGTTCTTTTAAATATCTCTATTTGTATTATGTTAAGAGTATCCGTCCATTCAAAATAAGTTATGACTCCGTTAGATCGATCTGTATGGCTATTATATTGCTCATCAGTTATGTAGACATTTTGTCTTTTATCTTACTAAGGGTACTAAGGGATATTTTCAGCATCGACTCTTCTGTCTGGCTCGCATTGATACTGGCCATAATATCTGTCTCGACCTTCGCAACTGCTGTTATTTTATATGCATCAGTTAGAACTTTAAGCTATGACGCCATGAGATTGTTCTGTATGGTTATTATATTGTGAATCAGTAAAATGTGAAGGTCTGACAGCCGTTAGTATCATAAGCTGCGACATCATTGAGGCGATTTGAAGAGTTATTTTTGTAATAAATTACTTTTAACATATTCAATCCTTTTGTAGGGATCTATCAAACAATGAAATAACCACATTTGCCAGAGACAGTATTTTGTACCTTCCAAAGCTCGGACAGTTGTAAGTTGTTATCATTTTAAGAAATAATCGCACGAAAATGATCATTGCAAACATTAAAGCAATATTATTCTACATATTAAAGACATGAATAAGCAGGGGCCGTCGTGGTCAAGATCGTGTTGTAGTTGGTTTTAAAACTACATGTGCAATCAGTGCCTATCATCACTAAAGTTGTGAGTTCGAGCACCGTTCATGGCGAGGTATACTCGATACAACATTATGTGATAAAGTTTGTCAGTGACTTGCAACAGTCGGTGGTTTTCTGCGAGTACTCCGGTTTCCTCCACCAATAAATCTGACCGTCACAATAAGGCTGAAATATTGTTGAAAGTGGCATTAAACACGATAATTCAAACCACAGTAAAGCATGTGATAGAAAAAAGAAACAATCAGCTTTTAAATATTGAATCTGATGGACTGGCTAGGAGAAACACATTTTTAATGAGACAAACTGTTATTCTACTAATCATTTCTGTAAAACAAATGGATACCAAGATAAAGACTGTGAAACTACTACGCATTTCGCTTATTATATTGTATTTCAGGGCTATAAATAGCAACCCACTAAATTGTGACTGTGAAATGAGAGCATTTAGACAATCAATATATGCTAGACAAGGCAATTTATTGGTAATGTCAGCAACATGTGCAGGAACAACCATCAAAATGACTGACGCTCAAGATTCACAATTCGGTTCATGTACAGGTATGTACGACATGTAGTACAGAGGAGCGATGCTGACGTATGACTGCTTGGGTACAGGCCAATATACATTTACAAGACTGACGCGAGCGAATCATTGTTTTCATTTCCAAAATATAACTCAAATGATCGAAACTGACTTACGTTTAACAATAGCACAACGACTGTGACTTGTGGAACAGGAACTAACAGTCCGTCCGGAGGACCGATGTGTACTTTCTGTAGTAGTAGCGTTCACGTTGCTGAATTTCTAGCTTACTGTGTAGTGTTTTGTCGATTAGTAGCGTTCATGTTACTGAATTTCTAGCTTACTGTGTAGTGTTTTGTCGATTAGTAGCGTTCACGTTGCTGAGTTTCTAGCTTACTGTGTAGTGTTTTGTCGATTAGTAGCGTTCACGTTGCTGAATTTCTAGCTTACTGTGTAGTGTTTTGTCGATTAGTAGCGTTCACGTTGCTGAGTTTCTAGCTTACTGTGTAGTGTTTTGTCGATTAGTAGCGTTCACGTTGCTGAATTTCTAGCTTACTGTGTAGTGTTTTGTCGATTAGTAGCGTTCACGTTGCTGAGTTTCTAGCTTACTGTGTAGTGTTTTGTCGATTAGTAGCGTTCACGTTGCTGAATTTCTAGCTTACTGTGTAGTGTTTTGTCGATTAGTAGCGTTCACGTTGTTGAGTTTCTAGCTTACTGTGTAGTGTTTTGTCGATTAGTAGCGTTCACGTTGCTGAATTTCTAGCTTACTGTGTAGTGTTTTGTCGATTAGTAGCGTTCACGTTGCTGAGTTTCTAGCTTACTGTGTAGTGTTTTGTCGATTAGTAGCGTTCACGTTGCTGAATTTCTAGCTTACTGTGTAGTGTTTTGTCGAGTATTGTTTGTCTTTTTCTTCTTTTTATTTTGGCTATTGGATTATCTGTCCTTCTTTGATTTACGACTTCTCATTACTCCTAAGGCATCATTAAAGTTTTCTGAGCACAAGTAGGATGAATTGTGTACAAAAATAATTGAAGGTTCCATGAAGTTTTCTAATATTAGGAACATCTTGATATAAACAGAATAAAGGTGGTATGAGCAGAAAGCTAGAACAAGTCTAAGAACATAATTACAGATTACAGAAACTCCTGTCAAAGATGTATGTCAACGATATGAATAGTAGTGTCCAACGCATATTGTGTTGTGTGTTTGCTTTGTATTTCGTCGTCTTGTGTACCATATGTTGCCATTTTCTCTGGATTGTCCATTTTCGATTGTTCCTTCGGTGTTTTCTAAGGTTTATTTCATAAGAGATAATTTATTTTATAGGCGATCAGCTATTTAAAAGTATTTCCTGCATGAACTGTAAAAATGTTAGAAGTGCAAGAGAATGCATAGAAAAAAATGAAACAGCGACTTGCTTAACCAGTCACTTCGCTAAGGTAATTAATTATGGGATCGGTAATTTAGCTAAGGTAAATAATTTTTTGATCGGTATATATTTCGCAAAAGCAATTAATTATGTATACTTCTAAACAGATGTATTCTGGATTATGATAAGAAGGTTTTAAGAAGTGACGGACGGTCAGCAATTCCACCAATATCAAGAAAACGAACAGTCTAACAATATAACACAACAAAAATAACGACATATGCCGTTGGAAATCCATGTCCTGCCTTGGGACAGTCACACAAATGTGGCGGGGTAGTATTAAGTGTTCGTTCTCTTTGCATACTTTCAGATGAGCTATATTTCTCCGCTTACAGTAGTGTTAACATTTTATATTCCATATATACAATATCGTTCGCGATCCAAATACTATGATTTTAGCTACAGATGATCTCAATTTTTTTCTAAGCTAAGCAAATTGTATATTTATTGTCACTACAAAATGTGAATAATAACATATTTTCCCCTGTTTTACTTATATATTGTATCAAACCATTATTGTAGGTGATTTTTTACAGTAGTTTTCACGTACAAACCATGTACTAAATAGTTTTGTTGGTGAAACCAGATTAAATTATTCCCTCCCCCCCCCCCCCCTCCCCCAAATAAAATCAGAGATAAACTTATTCTTTGACTCCCACCTCTAACTACAAGTAAATTCTTTATTGACATATTATTATTTCTATTGTAGCCTGTTTGTATGGAAGAAATGAACTATGTACCATCTGGTTTAATTATCAATAAAGGATGTCGCACCTATGCGCCGTGTTTGGAGTCAGAAACTTACAATGCCAACCAATGTTATGGTCAACCATCATCAGTCAGATGTATTTTCTGTTGTGCTGGCGAATACTGTAATAAATATGCACTGAGAGGTATTGTATGATCGTAATATTATACAATTAATGACCTTTGATTTAGTTGATAGAAGAATTTATAATCCAAGAAGCTTATATTCACCGAGTCGGAGTCGAGTCCACAAGCATGTTGCATGCGAATATATATATTCTTATATCAGCAGACAGCAGAAGTCATTAATTGTTTTTTTATATAGCCCCGATTTTTTTTCAATAAATGAGCATCAAATGTTATGCTTTTTAAATTTTGTAATGGCCATTGTTCCCTGTGCCATGAACTTTGACTGTGTGCCATCTGTAGTCTAGAATACTCCATTGTGTTCTATTTAACCATAACACAATAATTGGTTACTTTATTGGTTTCAGCTAAGCACAAAATATTAAGAAAGCTTTAAAGGTTCCAAAGAGATAAGCAATCATAAGCCGTTCATCGAAGGGCAGACACTATCGCCAAAATAGAAATACAATGGAGAAAGGGAACAAACAATGGTCTACACAATAGTACACAAAAAGCAGCACGAACCTCACAAAAAGCCGGGGTGAGCTAGGGTGGTTGGAAGGGAATGCCATGCTTCTATTACTCTGCAACATTCCATGTCAAACTATCCAACATATATTTCTTACAGGAAGGCAACACAGTTCTACATATTTAGTGGCCATTCAAGTAAATAATGATATTCCAAGCAACTTGTTAACTACAGGGACTACTATATATACTTACTTCGAGGTGGCTGTAAAAACACAGGTATGTATACAGTTAATGATATCTAACTCGATGTAGCTTCCTTTTCATAAATGTCGTCCTCTTTTCCCTCTTCCAATGCTAGAAAAAAACTAATTTGTATTACATTAAGATCGTGATCCTGAACATTAAAATAGTTAAACGGATAAATGATTCTTTTTAACATTATCGACAGTATTGTACAATACCACTTTCCTTGACATAGGCGGGTAGAAATAATTTGTCAGGTAAACCACAAACAGACACTAAGCTACAATCGAATGTGAAACTCGCCGCGAGGACTTTGCGTAAATGGGTGCATCGTAATGCTTGCAGCAGATACTAGTTAGGTAGTGTTTGTACTATGTTATCACTCTGAGTTTGATTTGTATGACGCTAGCTCATTGACACATCATGTCCCTCTACCCGTACACGTTATCCTGACTTCGAACAAGCCAGTCTTGCTCTTAATCGTTATGACTGTTTGCTTAGCGGAGAGGCAAGCATTACCAATTTGATAGTTTTTATTTGATCCGACATTGGATTAAAGCCATGATCTACAGTACTCGAAGCGATACCACACATAGATAATATTTTTGTTTAACTTTTGAATTTTGTAATGAGTTTTATATATCTATATGTATTTCTTTTATTAGGTCATTAATGTATTAAACAACAAACCTACCTCTTATGGAAGTTTTATACCATATTCTGTTACTGTCGGGTATGTTAAATTACTTTATTTTAACGGCTTTCTGTCAGAGACACTGGCAACATTCGGTACACAAGACACAGGAGGAAGAAAAGCAAAACATAAAATACAACACAGGAAACTAAAACGATGAACAACACGAACCTTACCAAAAATGTGGGGGGGGGGGGGGGGGTGAACCCAGGTACTTGGGAAAGATAAGCGGGTCCTCTCTTTTATAAAATACCCACCGTGATACTCATGTATACAGTCAAGCCCGGTAAAAGTCTTGGCAGTGATAGAGGAAAGAAAACATCTACGAAAAAAGTAAAACATCCATTGTCATTTGAGATATGGATATGACCACCGTAATTTGTTTTTTTTATATCGAAAATTTATTAATTAATAAAAAAAATTGCGCAATTAACACCAACAATCCAAATATGTATATAATTGTTATTATTGAATTAAAATGAAAAACAAAAAATACCACACACCCTGAACAATTCCAAAATCATATATCAAAATCGTAGAGGGAGGCAACATCGATAAGGAATTTTAAAAGTACCTCATATGAAAAATGAAAGATACACCTAGCTGATATACACATTTTGTGCATATTGCGTTTACGCACACATGATTATGCCAATGATAATAAATGTATGAAAATTGTTCTCTCTTCTGTCACTGTTTGAATTAGATTTGAAAAAAACTGTCATTCAGCTGAAATGAGAAAATAGCATTTAACAGTAACTATAACTATTGTTTGTTTGGCCAATAAAGCGTTGCTGGTATGACTACTCATCTATATGATGGAGTCTTGGGTCAGGTACAGAACACACTGTAAATAATGTTGTGTTCCAGTGTGTGAACAATGTTGAAATCAACGTGTAAGAATAACCATTCATATTTGAAATACTTAAATGACCATAGCCATGACAACGTATTTAGTATTTCAATTACAAATATTCATAGAAAAGGGTATTTATTAAATACACATACATTTGTTGTACGTTGTACGCTTGATTACTTGCATATACACAGCCTTTGAACATTGTTTACATTTTGGCTTTGAGTGTACCTGATGAAGGTTATTCTGAGTGTACCTGATGAAGGTTATTCTGAGTGTACCTGATGAAGGTTATTCTGAGTGTACCTGATGAAGGTTATTCTGAGTGTACCTGATGAAGGTTATTCTGAGTGTACCTGATGAAGGTTATTCTGAGTGTACCTGATGAAGGTTATTCCAGAAACGCGTCGTGCGCACTACACTTGACATATTACGGTATTATTATATTCTTTTGATCATTTGTTTTCTACGCACAGGGCACCAAGATTTACTACAAGGATGAGAGTCGAATTTAATACTGTTTCAGAAGTAAACAGCAAAACAAGAGCATCATATATCAAAAAACAAATAAAAACAATAACACATCTATATACAGCAGATTATCCCATACTGAAAGTAACAGCCACACTTATAGGTAAGTTCTACTTCTATACATATATCGTAAATAAAGCATCTTTATATATACATGTATATAATTTAGTTTGGTTTTATGGTATTTAATGCAACTTTCAACACTATTTCAGATACATTTCTGGCCATGCCAATAAGTATGAGCCACACCCCACCAGTCACCCTCCAACTCCCTCCTCCTTGATAAGAAAATGGTTGTTCCATAAATATGTCAGCAAAGCTGTACTAATTGGTAAAGAATGAAAATAGAAGTTGTCTTTGCATGTTGTTTTAGTTGTGAACTAAATACTACAATTCTGACTGAACAATACCCACTCTTTGAAACCCACATACAATGTTTTTGAATGATTTTATAGGATTGTTCGTTTGTTTTGTGCTTTGTGTTGTATGATTTGTTTAGTGTGGGAGGTAGTTATTGTTGCATTCATTTTCATTGGCATGCTCATGCAAAACAACTTTCTATTGTTACATAATGTTTTGCTTAATGTTTCAAGTCTTATCCTTATCGTGGCTATTGTAAAACTTTCAAATTTAGCTTACAAATGACAATTCATCCGATTATTCACAGGTAGCAGCCCATGCCAAAGTGATGTGACAACTAATGATAAAGGACAGTTTCAATGGGGGTCTGTCTATCCCGGAGAGGTGTATTATGCCACATGTCCAAATACACCAGGAATTAGCGCATCAAGGGCATGGTAATGTAATATAGTTGTAATCTTTTATACATATAAAAGGAAACTGTGCACGTGTTTTGGCTAGAGATATAGACAATCTGCTGGTGAAGCTAATAGGTCAAGCTTGCATTTAAATCAGTACATTTAAGTTTCATTCTATATTATATTCAATATGTAATAACAGCGAATTAATGACCCTCGTCTCACATGAAGAACATTAATTTCTTTAGATTTATGACTAATTGACGTTAAATATGCATCAGTTTTGTTTTTGTCATAATAGTAATTATCTTTAACCAACAGATTATACCTTCCAAGCTAGTAGTCAGTTAACTACAATCATTCACTGATCCTGCTATTGTATTATTCATGTTCATGTTATCATTATATTTGTGATAGTGTGTGGTCTGATTGAGTGGAAGCTAACCTGTGCAGGATTTGTTATTGCTTGTTATATATACATTGTCATTGAGGCAGGATTTGTTATTGCTTGTTATATATACATTGTCATTGAGGTTCAATTATCAAGAGCTGTAATTCCATTAAATGGTGTCCCATTTGAGTTTTGGATGTTTGCATTTTCATCACAAACGGTTGCTACATGTACTACTAGTGGAACAGTAGAGTGCTTTGATATCGCAAAAATATATCATAGTATGTACGTGATGTCACGAGACTTAAATGAATTATTGTAATGACCATTATATACTGACACTATTTTCAGCGTAGTTGACTCTACTGGAACATCTG